>CATIWK010030260.1:0-10228 GCA_949634005.1 Mallotus japonicus | reverse complement strand
TCAATTAAATCCTTGAGAAAGAGCATTTTAGCCTTTGAGATCCAAAAATCAAATTCTGAGGATCTATTTATAATGAATTCTCATCATTGGAGTCCTCTGTCGCATCCACACTCCCTTATCCCAGAATTGGGTGTCTACAATTAGCCTATAGACTCTGCGTGTTCGCCATTTCTTCGAATAATTCTAAAGCATCTTCAGGTGTTTTAGACATAATTGTACTCCCAGCAGCTGTATCCATATTGACTCTGACTGCAGGATTCACACCTTTATAGAAAGATTGAGCTAAATCCCAAGCAGGTATTAAATATTGTGGACACTTATGCTGAAAGAATCAAATTGTAAACTATCAAACGAAACTCTCATGTCTCTTAGTAAACACATCGAATGTTAATGAAAGGAACACGAACTTATATCCCTTCTGTTGACTATAGTCCGTATGCTCGTAGGCACGCACAAGCTATAGACGCCACTTGTGACCCGATAATTGGGCCTTTCATCGACATTGTGTAGTTACCTCGAGTACATTTGGGTATTGCTCCCTAGTTTACCTTTTGAGTCTAATCATCATGAATTAAAATAGCCTAGTCCGAGATGTGGTAGACTATCTAAAATGGTTGGCTATTATGGTTCCAGTACTAAAAAAGGATGGGAAAGTGAGGATTTACATAGACTACAGGGATCTCATCACTAAATGGGGAATATATTATTATAGAGTGATGCCTTTTAGTTTGAAGAATGCAGGTGCGACCTATCAGAGGATGGCTATAATAATGTTCCATAGCATGATACATAAGGAGGTAGAAGTTTATGTTGATGATATAATAGTGAAGTTGAAGACTTGGGAAGAACACCCAATTACATTGGATAAGTTCATGCAGTAGGTAAACGAGTATGATCTGAGATTGAATCCTAAGAAGTGCGTATTTGGCGTAACTTCAGGGAAGATGCTAGGACATATAGTTAGTCAGAGAGGGATTGAAGTTGATCTAGACAAGGTAAAAATGATCCGTAAAATGCTGATACTGAAGACCGAAAAGGAAATTCGGGGATTCTAGGGAAAATTACAGTTCATCAACAGATTCATAGTCAGATTAATCGAGGTATGTGAACCGATATTTAAGTTGCTCAGAAAAGATTAGCCTGTGGTCTGGAATGAATAATGTCAGAATGCCTTTGATAGAATCAAGGACTATCTCATGAATCCACCAATTCTGAGACACCCAGAAATGAGAAAGCCCTTAATCCTATACTTGGCAATTGAAAAGAGCGCAATAAGAGTTATGCTAGCTCAGGAAGGAGAAGTACGAGCTAAACACGAAGTTTACTACCTAAGTAAGAAAATGCGGCCTTATGAGAGGAAGTACAATAAAGTCGAGCAGATATGTTTGGCAATGGTTTAGGCCATGAGAAAGCTAATGCACTACTTCCAGTCTTACAAGAACCGAGCAGTCTTGAAGTTAGATCCGATGAAACACCTGTTTGAAGTACCTTCACTAGTTAGGAAGCTAGCCAAGTGGCTGGTGTTACTGATAGAATTTGATGTTGAGTATCTGACTAAGAAGATGGTTAAAAGCAGAGTAGTAGCCGAGTTTCTAGCACTAAACCCAACTTCGGATGACCAGGAGATAGAGCTTGAATTCTCGAATGATCTTACCATAATAATTGAGATTCAAGGATGGCGCATGTACTTTGATAGAGCAGTAAAACAGTTCAGAGTAGGAATAGGAGTAATTCTGCTGACTCCAGAAAATGAAGTGATTCCCAAAGCAAAGAAGCTGATGTTTCAGGTTATGAATAATGAAGCAGAATATGAAGCATGTGTGATGGCAATGGAAGCACTGATGGCCTTGAAAGTCACAAAAGTAGAAATATTGGGTGATTCAATACTAGTAATCAATCAGGCTACTAATGAATGGGATTTGAAAGAGACACACTTGCCATATCTAGAGCACTTACAACAGTTAGGATAGTCATTTCAAAAATGCAAATCCATTCACTTGCCAAGAAACCACAATCAGATGGCGGACACCCTAGCATTATTAGCATCAGTTTGGGATGGATCGACAACTATGCCTATGAAGCCTTTAGTGTTCTCGAAGTTAAATCAACCATGTTACAAGAATGTGAGGGTAATGGAAGCAAGAGTGGATCAGAAGCCTTAGTTTTACGATATTCAACAGCATTTGGACAAGCGTGAATACCTAGTAGATGCAAGTGAGAACGGTAAGACAGTTATCAGAAAGCTATCAGTGAAATTCACCTCCATAAAGGTGTTCTATATAAGAGAACTTCATATGGGATGTAGTTGTATTGTTTGGACGAGAATGAAGCAAAAAAGGTAATGACAGATGTTCACGAAGGAGTTTGTGGTCTGCACATTAACGGAACAACACTAGCAAAAAAGATAATAAGATAAGGGTTCTTCTGGATGACAATAGTTGAAGATTATGTCAAGTTCACTAAGAGATGCCACAAGTGTCAGATTCATGGGGATGTCAGCCATTTGCCTTGTTCAGAATTATATATTATGTCCTCTCCTTAGCCATTTCAGTCTGAGGACTCAACATCATAGGAGAGATTCATCCTACAACCTCTGATGGATTGATTACTTCACAAAATGGGTAAAAGCCGAATCTTAAAGCAAATTAGGGGTAAAACAGGTAGCCAAGTTCTTGGAGAAGAATCTATTATGCAGATATGGGATTCCTCACCACCTGATTTCAAACAATGGAGTACAATTTCAAGGAGAAGTACGGGTAGTGCTTGAAAGGTATAATGTAAAGCACTACAAGTCATCAACTTATAGACTATAGGCTAACGGAGCAGTGGAAGTAGTAAACAAGAACATCAAGAAGAACCTTTCGAAGATGATTAAAACTCACCATGATTGGGCTAACAAGTTACCATTCGCTCTTTGGGGATACCGCACTACAATGAGAATATCTACGGGGCAACTCCTTTCTCATTGGTGTATAGAACAGAAGCTGTGCTTCCAATCAAAATGGAAATAAAATCCCTCAGAGTCATAATCAAAGTAGATTTACTCGAGGTGAAGTGGGTAGAACAGAGGCTAACGCAGTTGGATCTGATAAACAGTAAAAGGTTGAAGGCACTATATCACACTTAGTTATATTAGAGAAGAATAACAAAGGCTTTTGATAAGAGAGTGAGATAACATGACATCAAGGTTGGAGACTGGGCACTGAGGCAAGCTAAGCAAAATATATCGGATCCAAGAGGGAAGTTCTGACCTAATTGGGAGGGGCCTTACCTAGTTAAAATCATTCTTTCAAAAGGAGCAGTCAAGCTGATGGATGTCGACGGGAATGAGCTTTTCAAATGGATTAATGTCGATCGTCTCAAACGATACTATTCGTAAAGACAAGAAAATAAAAAATAAAAAAGCAAAAAAAAAACACAAAAAAAAAAGAAAAATAAAGAGAAGAAGAACAGAAAAATAAGAGGTAAAATACTTAATTAGAAAATCTGAGAGGGCTAATTAAGGATAGTGGTACTGTCATTTTGAAATATTCTATATGTAACCATGCTCATGATAAATGTTATTCAGTATAAATGAGAAAGATTGTTGGAGTTGCACATGTTGAGAAGTAAATACTTGAATCAATATCTATCATATATAAAGGCAAAATTTGCATCATAGAGTTCATATCTTTTCTATGATGTAATATTTTCTATCTCTTTAAGTTGTATTAATTTCTGATGTAAACCCTTTTCATTTCATTGCATTTGTTATGGTAGCATGACAAGTGAATGGAAAAGACAGAGAGAATAGCACATCAAAAAATCAGAAAGCACCAAAAGCCTCATAAATAATTTGTCAGTTAAGTACATCTCAAAAATGCCCAAAATTTTTTGCATAAGTACAGTCAGAAAATAAATGGGAGGGGGAAATCAAAACTTAGCCCCATCCTTATCATCATCATCATCATCGTCGTCGACATCTGGAGGTCCTCTCTTGCTAGGTCCAGCATCACGAACCCTCAACTCCTCCAGCTCAGCCTGCAGTCTCTGGATCTCGCTCTAATAGTAGGCACCCTCCTACTGATGCGCCGACTCCTGCTAGCAAATGGTCTCATCATGCTCACGCATCATCCTCACATGCTCAAGCTGCATCATCATAACATACATGCATTAGCACATACGCATCCATAATATACACATACATATTATTGCATAATTAAACAGGGAAATAGCCAAAGTGAAAGAAGACCTACATGAGCCTCCACAGAGTAATGGACGTAGTGACTCATCAAGTCTGATGCGCACTAGTACCAATATATGGTTGTCTCTCGAGGAACTTGCAAACATAACTGTTAGAGTAGTAGATTTGAAATATCAAAGCGACAAAATCAGAAACTCATATGGGTAGCATCCTTAGGGGTAAAGGCCATAAGCTCAATAGACACAGGGACTACTTGGACCGTTACCTAGCCATGAAGGTTGTACACCTAAATCACAGGGACCGGCGGTAATGCAGCTACTTCAGAGATCATCTGAGCAGTCCTAGGGGGGCATCAACAGCTCTTGCATCACTAGAAGTCTCGGTAATAATCCTAGTGCGAGACAGAAAAAGAAGCAAGACATAACTGATATACGGAAGAAGATGAGACGCCTGTAGGTGGAGCGGGTAGAGCATACACGAAGCCCCTCGTAACACCATCGATCAGGCAAGGGATGAGGCTCTCTAGGTAGGAGATGCCCTCTTCCAAATACATTCGGTGATCATTCCCGACCAGTGCCTCCTCTAGAGTGGGGCCCACCATATCCTTCCTCTAGAATATATCAAGAGGAGGAGGACGAGGAACACGACGAGCAGTAAGTCCCCTATACCAATCCACCATGCGCTCACCGAGGTACCAGGCACGGTCGACGGGGGTCACAAACAGTATCCACTTGCCAGTAATCTCGGCAGCCCCACCATCGCCGGTGAGAAGGCTGTAGGATAGCACTTCCACCACCACCGAAGATGTATCTGCATTTAAAGATAAAGGTCAGAAACTAAAACACAAAACCTCATAACAAGAAAAAAAGTTTGAGGTACTGACCCGATGCTGGTGAAGCATCCAGACATGCTCTCCTAGGTTCAAAATGAGAGGAATCTCCTGTCCCCTTATCGCTCCGTGCCTCGTGCAGTGAGCAGGCACAGGCTTCTAACGCACAGCACCAACTGCTGCCTGATCCCCAAGAGCTCCTGCATCAAGATCTTCTAAACTAATCTCAAAGTCAGGGGGAACGTGCCCGAGGAGGTCGTCTCCATCACCGTCGCCTTCACCTCCTTACATAGGTGCCTAAAGTGGAGAAAATCTAAAATTTAAAATCATAAGGAGAAGAGAGAGAAAGAAGAATGAAAAATGAGGAAAAAAGCAAAAAGAAGCCCTTTTATAGGCTCTTGCTATATGGGTCCATAAGGGAACCACGAGTCATGGGTCATTGGACCTACATGCATGGAAAGCACGCACGGTGTTGTCCGGGACACATGGGAGCCCTTAAGACACACGTTTCGATGCATCGAAGCTCTGGGAAGGCCCTGAAGGCACTTTAAAGGTCCAAACATCAACCCAAGACACACTCGAAGGTCAGAAACTCAAAATAAAAGTCCGAAATGACCACAAAAAGTGCAAAAATCTAGGGAAGTCCTTTTCTCTTTTATTATTATTATAAACTTATACATTCATGCGTTTATACATTCATTTCCATCCCAGACATTATTTTCTCGTGCACTTGGAGGTGTACTCGCACTGGAGATGGGGCACATGACAATGACGGACCAGTCAACTTCGACAACGCCCGCATCACCTTGATGGAATTTTTAAAGTTGCCCAACTTTGATCAGCAGCTTCAAGCTGGAATTCTCACTTCTAATAAATCTAATGCTTGACAACCTCATGAAAGGCAGAAAATTCACCAAAGGAAGAGTCGTAAGGAATTGAGATAACTTGCGATTATCATGATTAGACCCTGGAAAAAGTCTAAATGCAATAATAATAATAATAAGAAAAATCATACTCAAACTACTCCAATGCTCAAAATACTAAGTAAGAGCATCCAAAGGATCCCTTGGCGGAATTCACACTAAGTAATATGAGGAAGGCGGGGAATAACCAAAAAGGGAAAACCAATGCAGAAAAGCAACTACTCCAATGCTCTCTAAAAGATAGTAAGTGTATTCTAAGAACTCTTTGAAGACATTCATGCTAAATATCAAAAGGCAGAAAATGCTTGAAAAGAGAAAATGCTCTGCAGAAGAAGTATAATCAAAGCATTTACTTCTGAAGGGTATGGCATGATATTAAGGGTTGCCTTGTGCATCGCGATTCTTTGTGACCTCATTTGGTAAATTTCCTTCTAATCATATAGAACTCTCACTCTTCACTTGGTAATCAGAAACATCCTTGGCAAAGGATGCTGGTCGAAACCTCAGAAGAATAGCGAAAACCACATCAAGGTGAGACAACCATAGTCTGGTTGACACGAAATTCCTGCTGCGTGCTACTCACTAGTATAGGTAAGCCACTGAAAGGACAAATAAAACTCTCATGCATCACAATTTTTAAAGTCAAGTTGCATCATAGCATTTTGGTTTTACACACATCATGACTTTGAAAAATCACATACAATACTTGCACTTGAGGCCCAGGTAAGGCCATATGGTGTATCCCGCTTATAACCCAACCAAGGTTACATAGCACCCATAAAAGATTTTACGTGCACTTGGGTTTCTTTGAAATCGAACACTTGAAGCCTACCTAGGGCTATACAGTGTACCTCCTCATTAAAAAAATTTTCAGTACTGTGCTCCTCATATGTTGGCAGCACTAACACGAGTGGCAACTCTCACAAAAGATTTTGCATGCATTTCAGTTTCTTCGAAACCAGGCACTTAAGGCCTGCTAGGGCTATACAGTGGACCTTCTCCCTTATAGCCATTTTAAGGCTACATAGCACCCTCATGAAAATTTTTTTTATCTCATTTGGTTTTCAAAACTTTCTTCTTATGCATTGACGAGCACTGCCTCGATCAATGCATGAGAAGCAGGGGGTAACTGTTGATACCCAAATTTTGACGGTCCCTCAAAAATCTGATGATGAAGGACTTTTGTCAGTCAGACAGGGGAAAGGCTCCTTCAGGAGTTTTTTCTGGCGTGCTCAGACTAAGAAGAAACCCGAAAAAACCACAAAGAAACTAAAAAGCAACCAAAAATCTCAAAAAACCTAGTTCGGGCCTAAAAAAAGTTAAAAAGTAGGGAAAAACCTATGAGGACGGGTTAACCCACGAGTATGGGTTGACAACCCACGAGTGTGGGTCATCAACCCACACCCGTGGGTCAAATGACCCATGGGCCCCCTACGTGGGTCTGATGACCCATGAGCGTGGATTTAAGGCCTAAACTCGTGGGTTATATACCCAAGAGCGTGGGTATAAGACCCAAGCTCGTGGGTCCAGGGCCTGTATTGTTAAAAACATAAATTTTTCCTCATTTAGGGGATTTTGGCACATTTTTAAATTTGGTATTTTCATTTCTATAATTTTATTTATTTATGCATTTTTATTTATTTACGAATTTATTTTATGGTAAAAATGTTATCTTTATTATTTTTATTATTTTGTTTCTGCCATTTTTATTTATTTACATATTTATTTCTACACTTTTATTATTTTTGTTGTCTTTTTCTCATTTTTGTTGATTTTATGCTTTTTATAGTTAATTTGGCATTTTTATCATAAAGTTCACATTTTTATGGTAAAAACGTCATCTTTATTATTTTTTATTTATTTTTTCTGCCATATTTATTTATTTATATATCTATTTCTGCATTTTTGCTATTTTTATTGCCTTTTTGTAATTTTATTATTTTTATCCCTTTTATGAAAAATTTGGTATTTTTATCATAAAATTCAAATTTTTATGGTAAAAATATCATCTTTATCCAATTGTTATACAATGGACCCCTATCCATATTTCAATATGGACTAGGGGTCCATCACACTTGTGTTTACTAAAACATGCCTTTTTTTTAACGTTCTAATTATAGGGTATAAAAGAAAGTAAAAAAAGGGTTGTGAAAAGCTTAACAAGGTTTCCTGGGAGCAACGAAAATGGATGTAAGGTAAAAAAATAAATAAATAAATAAAGTAGTGCAGAGGGAAGAGGATGATAGTCTTAGCAAAATTTTATCTTCTTCTTTTCGCCCTATTTCTCTCTCTCCCTCTTTGGTTGTTTGCATATTCTTCTGCTTTGTTATTTTGTTTTTCCATATTGATGGTTGTAACGCACATCTATCATAGAGAAGATGGACGATAACAAAATTTATGGATGAACGACCTTTATTTTCGCTTGAGCGTAGTAACAATTCAGCACTAAAGTTTTTGCAGGCTGTAATAATCAAGTATCTTCTAGCATGATAGAATTATATATATATATATATATATATATAGTTGATAACTAATGAACCTTCATGATTTAATCAATAAACCTATATTATTTGATCAATTAACCTATTACTTTTTACTAATATTAATATGTTAAATTAATAATATCATTTAATAATATTGTTAAGTAATGAACGTTATTATTTAATTGATTAACCTATAGACAAATACTAATGAGCTTGTAGGTAGTTACTAATGAGCGTATAGCCAAATACTAATGAACATACAGTTCATTTATTCATAGTGAAATTGCAATATTTAAGTAATGAACCTATATTAGTGAAGTAATGAACTTTCGTTATTTAATTAATATTAATTTTAATTTATATTTCTATTTAATATATTTCTATTTATATTTAATATTAATTATTTCTATTTTGTCTTGGATAAGCTTCATTGGAGAATTCTTTATTCAATCTTGTTCAGTCGATTACTATGAAGTAATTTCTAATCCCTTTGTTGTGTACTTTTTATGTTCTTGATTGGTTTGCATACTGATATTCCTTATCTATGGAGAAACCTGTGAAAAGCAACCATTCTTGAATATGGAGGATTGATAGCTTGCATCATCTTTGGACTTGTTGCTTCTGTTTTTATCATCCATAAGTTGAAGCTTACCGCCCATCCATATGTTGCTGCCTTTTATCAACAAGAAAAAAAAAAGTCTGTGCCCATCCGTATGTTGTTGCCTTCCTTATCTGATTGTTTTATCATTCAGCAATAAAAAAAAAATAGTCCGTCCCTTTTTTTCACACGTGTGAGTCCATGACAGGGGTCCATAATATAATTTGCCATCTTTATTATTTTAATTTATTCATTTCTGTATTTTCATTTATTTATATTAATATTTCTGCATTTTTTATTATTTTTATCACATTTTTGTAATTTTTATTGCTTTTATGCCTTCTTTGGGTAAAGTTGCCATTTTATCATAAAGTAGACATTTTTATGATGAAAATGACATTTTTATCACTTTAATTATTTTTAATTCTGCATTTTATTGTTTTTATTGCATTAATTGCATTCTTATTATTTTCACTATCCTTTTTGATAAATTTATTATTCTTATAATAAAATCCACATTTTTATGATGAAAATAATATTTTTATCATCCCTTTTTTATTATTTCTCTTGCATTGTAATTATTTTTATTGCATATTTATTATCATTGTCATTTTTATTGTTTCCTTTGATAAATTTACTATTTTTATCATAAAGTTAATATTTTTATGGTAAGAATAATATCTTTATCACTTTGTCATTTTATTTTCACTTTCATTATTTTTATTTCCCCATTATAATTTCTTTATATTTACCTTGCCATAAAAATCCTATTTTATAATAAAAATGATGATATTACACCATAATACCTAAGTTCCAAAATCTTGCACCATGCATTTCCATTAGCATTCTTGCTTGTTTTATGTGCTTAATTACTTTTATTTATTATTTCAATTATGGATGAATGAAATATATAAAATTGCCCAAAATGTGATGTACGCTTGCATGTGTGTGAAGACTAACCTTTATTTTGCAGGTTTATTAGAATAGGTTTATTTTATTTCTTCTCTATTTTTAATGTAATTAGTAGAATAGGCATTTTTAAGGCAATGTAATCATTAATCCAAATTCCCCTTTATTTTCTCCTTTGGATGTATTTATTAGAATAGACTCTTTTGTGGGTTGTAATCCTTAATCCCTTTTCCCGTTTTTATTTTATTTATTTGCTTGTTTATTTTGATTACTTCTTGCATGCTATGTGCTACGTGCTTATTT
>CATIWK010030233.1:0-11879 GCA_949634005.1 Mallotus japonicus | reverse complement strand
TCATCTTACCTCATCAGTTGCAAGAACCACAAACTCTTCAGGAATTGAGATGAGGCCACAGAAATCTCCAAAAGCCCTAGTCATGGGTAATCTAGGATAATCTTCTTTCAGCATACATATTCTGTTATATTTTAGGTTCTTCTACTATTTGGGGTTCTTGAGTCTTTCAGCTTCATCTGAAATATAGCAGTCATCAGAAGAACGTTATTGTATGTTTGATTGTCTATGAACTGAACAAATGATGAGATAGCACTTACTTGCAATGTTTGGTTTTAAATCAACCTGGTGCTTTCGTTGAGGACTTGATCATGCAGAGATTATCATTCTCCTTACGACTTGAGAGCTTGCATGCCATTCACTTAAGCTTACGAATATTTGTAAGAAGTTGGTAGCTAGTATGCACCATAAAGCTTCCTACTTTTGCATATTCAGCAATAATTTGCTTAAGATAGAGAGCCTGCTTGTTCACAAAGGTCTATTATAGATTCAGGGTGCGTGAAGCAACCATAATAATTTCCTTAAGCCTTGCAGAAATCAAAACTCATTGCGTGGATCTATCTTTAACTGTCAATCGATAATTAAAATTGGTGGCGGGAAATTAAGAGCTTTTATCATCAGAATTACGAACAATATGTCCGAGCACTTGACTAGATGAGCAAGCAGTTTGAGCTCAACTACGAAAGCCTGTCAGACAGTAGGTATTTTCTTTGCATTGCTTTGCGCAGTTAACAAGATAGAAAGTTGAAGTTATTCCTGAGATCCTTGTTATGGCTAGGAAAGTTATTGTTGCTATGCTATGGAACACTCGTAGTGATGTGATTCCAAGAGCTAACAACATCCAATTTACATCCAAATCAATGAGAGATCAAATGAGGCCTAAATAATCATGTTTAGCACTTTAAAAAAATTAAAATTTGAGGCCAAAAAGGCTGTCACGATCGTAGCCTCACATGCAATCACATGAAGCTCTAAAAGAACAAGCAAAAAGTGAAGAAAACAAGTTATCAGGGTCGCAGCCCCCTGACTCAGCATTGACTAGGACGGTTTCATTTGCATTTATACAAAGGTTTATAGCTTGCAACCACCTGGAATGTGCAAGAAGAGTAACTCTTAACAGCTAAATAATAATGTAATAAGTCATATTTTGTGTCCAAATACATTAGAGTCCATCATTAGTCACAAGTTACATGTAAGTGCGTGTTTAATACACTTAAAGAGTTTTGAATGTAATAAAGGGCTGTAATGGATAATTGTAATCCAATGTTATAAAGTCTAGATTAGGTGTGTGTTCTTGATCTTGATTTCTATATAAACAAAACCATTTCATCATTGTAAAGGAGTTGGAGTTTAGAGATGGATGAATAAAAAAAGAGTTTTTTTTGTTACTTGGTAACCATGTGTTCTTATCAAACAATTGTGCTTGTGGTAAAGGTCCTTTGACTTATCAATCTATATTTCAAGCTATGGATGGTGGCATCTTCTTCTTAACCATTCTTTCTTGCTTATTATTGATTTAAGGGGTCAAATTTTCTTATAGCTTTGGTTGTTTGGACTAACAAACATGAGGTGAGGTTATCAACGCCTGAATTTGATTTGAACTTTCCTTGAGAGCATGGGTTATGGTTCAAGTAAACAAGTGTTGAATTTCCATCTTATTTGTATCATAGCTCATTAGCTATGGGGCTTATGGTTGATTCTCTTCTCCATTTTCGTATTATTTGGTATTAGAGTTTAGCTCAAATCAAGTTTTGTTCATTTCAATTCTACGTATCCCTTTGTCTTTTGTTTTTCAAATTTTGTTTTGTTTTTTTTTTTTGTCTTTTTCATGTTAAACTTTCTGTCTATTTTGCATTTTTCAAGTGTTATGTCTTTTGGTTTAATCTTTGATCTTGTTGTTTCAAGATCATGATGTGAGTCATCTTTGTTTTAAAAAAAATCAATAATTTTTTTTTTGTGAGTGATTTTGAAATACCTTTTTTTTTTTGGGTATTAGATGGGATTTAATTGAATGATTTGTAACAAAGGGACTTAAGTTTCATAATCCTATGGTTCTAATTGGTCATGTCAATTGAATTTTAAAACCTTAAGTTTGAATTGGTCAATTTGTAGTAAAAGGTCATAGGTTTAATATACCTATGGTTCTAGTTGGTTGAGACAAAATGAGTTTAAGGTTATCTATCTTTACCTTCTGTTTTGTTATTAATTTTCAATTAAAAAAAAAAGAAAAGTTTTATGTTTGTGTCTTGAGTCTAGTTTGAATTTTGTGGAGTCTTATTGTTATGATTTGAGAGCATTTAATACTCATGAATCTTTCACTATATGGAGGACCAAGATTTAAGGACAAATCTTTCTTGAAGAAAGGGGGTATTATGTGATTCTAAGAGCTAACAACATCCAATTTACATCCAAATCAATGAGGGATCAAATGAGGCATAAATAATCATTTTTAGCACTTTAAAACAATCAAAATTTAAGGCCAAAAAGACTGTCACGATCGCAGCCTCACATACGATTACATGAAGCTCAAAAAGAACAAGCAAAAAGTGAAGAAAACAAGTTGTCACGGTCACAGCCCCTCAAGGCTATCACAGTCGCAGCCCTCCTTCAGTCGCAGCCCTCCTTCAGTCGCAGCCCCCTGACTCAACATTGACTTGGACGGTTTCATTTACATTTATATAAAGGTTTATAGCTTGCAACCACCTGGAACGTGCAAGAAGACTTCTTAACAGCTAAATAACAATATAATAAGTCATATTTTGTGTCCAAATACATTAGAGTTCATCATTAGTCACAAGTTACATGTTAGTGGGTGTTTAATACACTTAATGAGTTTTGAATGTAATAAAAGGGTTGTAATGGGCAATTGTAATTCAATGTTATAGAGTCTAGATTAGGTGTGTGTTCTTGGTCTTGATTTCTATATAAACAATACCATTTCATCATTGTAAAGGAGTTGGAGTTTAGAGATTGATAAATAAAAAAAAGTGTTTTTTTTTTTACTTGGTAACCATGTGCTATTTTCAAACAATTGTGTTTATGGTGAACTTCCTTTGACTTACTAATCTATATTTCAGGCTATGGATTGTGGCATCTTCTTCTTAACCGTTCTTTCTTGTTTATTATCGATTCAAGGGGTCAAAGTTTCTTATAGCTTTGGTTGTTTGGACTAACAAACATAAAGTGAGGTTATCAATGCTTGAATTTGAATCTGATTTGAACTTTCCTTGAGAAAGTAGGTTGGGGTTCAAGTAAACAAGTGTTGAATTTGCATCTCATTTGTATCATTGCTTATTAGCTTGGGGCTTATGGTTACTTCTCTTCTCCATTTCGTATTATGTGGCTTAAACCGGCCTACAATATTTTAGCAACATAAGCCAAAAGCTAGGGATTTAGATATTTTTGGCTAAGGACCATGTTTGGTTTCCAAAGAGAAAATGTTAGGAAATAGAGGGAGCACTTGACATTACTACTCACCAATAACCTTATAAGGCTATATCCCAAACTGGAGCCTTTTAACAAGCTTGATAAACAAGTTGTTGATGCTATTGTGAATAAAATTTTCAAGAATTACAAGAAGTGGTGCAAGTTTATCAAACGAAAACACAATTTGCAATAAATTAACTAACAAGGTAGCAAATCAACAAAATAAGTAACTGTTGCTAGACAACATCAAGCACAATTTACAACTGACAACTAAAATAAGCTCTCCAAGAAGCTAACATCTTCACTTTACATGATTGACTATAAACAAAACCAAGCTTCATATTATATGAAAAAAATAGCTTCAAGTTGAAAAACAGACCATGAAGGCACAACGATGAAGTCTATTCAAGTTTGCATCAAGAACGATCATGCTTTTACAATATCTACCTTCATTTTACAATGGTATTTGCTTGGAACCCAGCTTGGCAATTCAAGCATGAAACTAAACTAACACTTTCTCCAAACATGTTCATGCAAAAAAAAGTTAACTCAGTCATTGACCATATAACATGATACAAGAATACCTCTTCATATTTTTCAATAGCAATAAGAGGTACAAAGGCTAATAGGCCATATCAAAAATTTATTCACTTATCAGAAGTCTTCAAAACCTCCCATTGCCACTATTTTATAGATCAAGGTTGATAATCATACCAAGCATGAAACCGAAGTTCTCCTCACTATCTTGAGGATCTCTTTATCAAGAATCTTTCTAGAATTTATAAATACAACGGCTCGGGAATGTTAGAAGCAAGTGAGCACTTATTAAACTCACACACACAAACAAAGAAGTAGGAAGAATAAGAAAAAACTCGATGAATGCACTTTTTATTCTCCATATACAAATCAATTCTTTTACAAGGTATTTATACTATAGCTATATACTAAAGATAGTTAATTAAATTTCCTTCATAAACTTTAAACAATAATAGTTATTTAAACTTAACACATGCTAAATATAGATATATTAGTTTCAAGTTTAATATTTAAAACCCCCTATAAACTTGAACTCTTCACAACTCCGAGCTTTAATCTCAACTGCTAAAAATTATCATACTTGAGTGGTTTTGTTAAAATATCAGCAATTTGATCATTCGTCTTTACATACTCTAATTTAACTTCCTTTTTAGTGACGTACTCTCAAATGAAATAATACCTAGTATCAATGTGTTTTACTTCGATCAAGAAATACAAAATTTTTTGCTAAAGCCTGAGTAGACTTATTATCAATCATGACTACGATAGCTTCTTTTTGCTCCAAATGAAATTCTTTTGGTAGTCGACGTAACCAAATAGCATGACATGTACAAGATATAGCTGCAACATATTCTGATTCACAAAAAGAAAATGTAAAAATCGGCTACTTCTTCGAATACTAGGAAATTGCATTATTTCCCATTAAGAACACAAAACCAGTGGTGCTTTTTCTATCATTAATATCTCCGACAAAATCACTATCACAATAACCCACTAAATTCAAATCTTGAGAGGATGAATAAAAGATTCCATATTCAAGTGTACCTCTAAGATAACACAAAATCCTCTTAGCTGCTTTCATATGTATCGTTGATGGGCGCTCCATGAAACTACTTACTAGTCCTACAGCAAATAGGATATCGAGTCTAGTACAAGTCAAGTTTCTTATACTTCCCACAATACTTTTAAATAAGTAGGATCCACATTTTTTGCGTCTTTTTCCATTTTAGATAGCTTTGCTCCAGTTTCTATAGGGACACTAACTGGCTTGCGCTATGACATGTTGAACTTCTTGAGTATCTCCTTTGTATAGCCTTCTTGCGAGATGAAAATCCCATCTTCCATCTACTTTACTTCCATTCCTAAATAATACGTTATGAGTCCCATGTCACTCATCTCAAATTCTTGTGCCATCACTTTTTTTAAATCATTGAACATTATTGAACTATTCCTTATGAAAATAAGATCACCTTTTTACAATCATTAAACATTCTTGAACTATTCCTTGTGAAAATAAGATCATCTACATAGATACAAACAAAGAGCGATCTCATTTCTCTTTCTTTACATACAAAGCATACTCATGAATGCATCTCTGGAAACCATTCTTTTGAAAGTACTTATCAATTCTACTATTCCAGGCTCTTGGTGGTTGCTTGAGCCCATACAATGCTTTTTTAAGCTTCAACACTTTGTCTTCATTGCCTTTAACAATATACTCCTCAGGTTATTCAACATAGACTTCCTCCTCAAGAATCCATTTAGAAAGGCTGACTTGACATGTAACTGATAGACCATCCAATGATTTTGGGCAGCAATTAAGATAAACAATCTAATAGTTTTAATGAGAGCAACATGAGCAAACACCTCTTTGTAGTCAATCCATTGTCTTTACTTGTACCCTTTGCAATAAGTCTCACCTTGTATCTCTCTACTTCACCTTTAGCATTCTTTTTTACTTTGTACACCCAATTGACTCCAATGGGTTGGTGACCATTTAGAAGAGAAACATTCTCCCAAGTGTCATTCCTTTTAATTGAATGAATCTCCTCGCTCATGGCTTTAATCCACTTCTTATCTTTGCTAGCTTCCTCAAAACTCAAAGGTTCAACATCACTAAGAAAGCATAATAAGTTTGCATTATCAAGTCTCTCAGTTTTATTATAGATGTCATCAAGACTCTTGTACTTCCTTAACTCAATACTTGAACTTGATGAAGGTGAAATTATTAATGATGATCCTGAGGATACTGCATGTGGTTAGGCTGGTGGAGTAGCTTCAACTTTTTGAACAATTTATTCTTCATCTTCAAAATAAGGCAAAAAAATCATATGATCTTTTCTTTTCTACACTCCAGTCCCATGATTTTTCTTCTTCGACCTTAACATCTCTGCTCACTATCTTTCCATTGCTTGGATTATACAACTTGTAGCCTTTTGAGTTCTCGTCATAACAAATGAAAATAAACTTCTCACTTTTATCATTTATTTTAGATCTTTCTTGCTTTGCAACATGCACATAAGCAACAGATCCAAAAACTTGTAAATATGATACACTCGATTTCTGCTTACTCCATCCTTCTTGTGGAGTAACATTCTTCAAACTCTTGGTTGAACTTCTATTGGAAAGATATACTACATAAGCAACTACTTCAGCCCAAAATTCCTCTAGCATATTTTTATTTTTCAACATAGACCTGGTCATTTTCAAGATTGTACGGTTCTTTTTTTCATCAACTCTATTTTGTTGAGGTAATCTTGGAACTGTTAGAAAACGATGAATTCCATGCAATTCACAAAAAGTCTAAAACTCATTAGATGTGAACTCTCATCCTTTGTCAGTCCTTAGGGATTTAATTTTATGCTTGCTCTTTTTTTCAAAAACTATTTTAAATATTTTAAAAGAATTAAAAGCCTCATATTTATTTTTCAAAAAGTAAACCCAAGTCTTTCTGTTATAGTCATCAATAAATAGCACAAAATAAGGACTTTTGCCCAATGACTGAGGTTTGATAGGACCACACACATCTGCATGAATAAGTTGGAGTGGCTTAGCGACTCTTGAGATTGATTGCTTTGGAAAACTCAATTTTGAATGCTTCCTAAGTAAACATGCTTCACACAGTTGATCAGGATGATTAATTATTGGAATTCCCTTCACCATTTTCTTTTCTCCTAAAGCTTTCAGACCTTCAAAATTTAGGTAGCCAAATCTCATATGCCAAATCCATGATGAATCTTCCACACAAGTCTTTAAACAAATAGATTCAATTGTCCGTAAGTCCAATTTGAACATTAGGTTATTTGTCATAGCAACCTTCGTAAGAAGATCACCATTATGATCCTTCAACTAAAGCATGTGGTCCTCCATAATAATTTTACAACTAGTCTCTATAAGTTGCCCGATGCTCAAAATATTACTTTTTAATTTGAGAATGTAGTAGACATCATGGACAATTTTATGACTTCCATCTTTTGCTTGAAATAAGATACTCCTATTGCCTTTGATCTCCACTTTTGTATTTTCATCAAAGCTTACATTGCTTATTACTTTGGTGTTCAAAACCACAAACTTGCTTCTATCACCGATCATATGATTACTAGCTCTATTATCAAGGTACCATGTATGCTTCTCTCCTACAATTTTTTCCTTAAATTAAAGAAATAAGGTTGGCTCTTATACATCCTCGTCATGCTCTACAAACTTTATTTCTTCCTCTATACCTTCAATTTGGCACTCCCAAGAGTAATGGCCAATCTTGTCACAAGAGTAACACTCTACTTGAGTTTTGTCATTTTTTCTTTCATTATATCTCCCATAGTTACATCTTCCTCTTCCTCTTCCACGACTTCCTTGGAAATTTTGATTTCTATTTTCATTTGAAGGGTTTTGGTCATTTTTTCCTAACCACGTCCACATCCATATCTACGACCTCTTCCATGTGGTTGTCCACGACCACCTCTAGCAGAAGAATTTCCTTTAAATTTGAAGGAGAATTTTGCTATCAAGGCTTGCTCATCTTACTCTTGCTTGCCTCAATTCATTCTCTCCTTATGGGATCGCATTGACCCACTCAATTCATCAATTGTCAAAGTCTCTAAGTCCTTAGACTCTTTAATGGTAACCACTATATTATTGAACTTCGTGTTAAGAGAGTGTAGAATTTTCTCAACCACACGAACATCTTACATTGTTTCCCCAAGTCTCTTCATTTGATTCACAATTGCCAAGACTCTTTTAGTGTAATCAGTTATGGTTTCACTCTTTTTCATAAAGAGTGATTCAAACTCAGCCCTTAAAGTTTGAAGCTGAATCTTCTTTACTTTATCAACTCCTAAAATATAATTTCGAAGAGTCTCTCATGCTTTCTTAGATGTGGTGTTATTAGCAATTTTCTCAAACATGTCATCATCCAAACCTTGATGAATGATGGTGAGTGCACATTGATCTTTCTTCCTCTCCTTCTCCAAAGATTGCCTTTGGGTTTGATTTAGTGCTTCTTCATTTTGTGGCTCCTCAATACCTTTCTCAACTACATTCCACACTCCTTGAGAACTAAGGAGGGCTTTCATTCTAATTGACCAATTTTTGTAATTGGTCTTAGTGAGTTGTGGAGATTGGAAGGAAAGAGAGGTTTATTTTGATGCCATTCTTCACTTTTGTGGCTCTGATACCACTTTGTTGGAAGCGAGTGGGCATTTATTAAACTCACACACACAAATAAGGAATTAGGAAGAAAAAGGAAAAACTCAATGAATACACTTTTTATTCTCCATATATAAATTAAGTCTTTTACAAGGTATTTATACTATAGTTATATACTAAGAATATATATAGCTTAAGATAGTTAATTAAATTTTCTTCATAAAATTTAAACAATAATAGTTATTTAAACTCAACACATACTAAATATAGATATATTAGTTTCAAGTTTAATATCTAATAGGGAATACCTATGGCATAGGAGACGTGAACAATGCACCTTCTAAGTCACATTAGCTCTATACCTTGATCATAAGGACCAATATCTTCAAGATGCTTGGTGAGATGGCCATGGACCTCTTGAGTAATGTTGGGACTTTGATGTTTACAAAAGCATCACAGTCATCGACATCAAAGCTCACATTATTAAAAGTGAATAGCATAAAGCGGAAAATTTTGCACACAATGTTCTCAAAACATAATTTTGCTAAAGACCATAACCATATTGGCCTTGGTACAGGTTTCGCTGTTAACGTTATTGTCGTGGTCCTGAGCCAAACAAGAGTCAAGGAACAATATTAGAGATTTGGTTGCAAAACTTATCGATCAGTCCCACATGAAAAATTCGAAACTAAAAAGAAAGGTCCACATTGATCTTTAGTTAAAAGGTAAGAACCTCAGCTTTTATCATTGAGAAGTACCTCCTTTCCCGACACAACAATAACAAAATCTTGCTTAAAAGCACTAATGCTTGTTGCACATATCGCACCTAGTTTTGAAACTTAAGTAAAATGTTTGACTTCCACATCTTCGCCTAATCAGTTGCAACCACAATAATAATAAGGAACTTGGATATGAATATCCAAATATCCTCAAAGTGGGAGGAACAATGGATAAAGTCCAAAACTAATGATGCTTGAGCTTTGGTAAAGTTCAAAGTAAAACCAGTAAGCTTTGATAAAGCTCATAAAGCCCAAGCAAGACATGTTCAAGTTCAGATAAAGCTAATTGCGCAAATAATAAGGAATATAAATAGTTGTTGATTCAAGGGCGGGACTCGACATACCAAAAGGATAAGTTCTCTTTCTTAATTATTTTATTTTCATTATGAATAGTAGAGTAGCTATAACTCGTTACACAAACATATTTATACATCTACATCTATAAAATACATACTCATGAAAACAAAAGATGCATCATCATTAAAACCATAGCTCTATGCATGGAGCTTGAAAGACATGTACTAATCATATTGCTATATCTTTGTGAATACACCAAGGATTCACCATTCATTGCTAAAGGAAATTGAACGATCCAAAAATTATTGTTCTTGTTCTTTTGTATATTGTTACAGCTAAAGAAAGCACATTTATCGGCCACGAGGATGGAGGCTACTCTAACAATACTATGGCAATAATATTCTAACTCGGCAGAATGCCTTATTAGACCTACATCGCTTGATTAGCGATAATCCAAATAATTGACCACTCTGACTGCCTTATTCGACATCAAAAGAGCATTGATAAAGTTCGGTTTTGACATCAACAAATAATGCTAAGTTTCAACATCAACATTGCATTGATAGTGCCCAACATGAAATTCACCAGCACTCATTCTTGCTTGGTTTAACACTGCACCTAGTGCTTAACATAATATTCAACAGCACTGATTCGTGCTCTATTCGACACTACCACTATTATGGGCAACATTCACCAACACTCGTTCGTGCTCGGTTTGACACTACCAGCATTGTGGCCAGCATTTATCGTCACTCTTTCGTGCTCAATTCGACAACCTAAACATCATAATACACGCAAGAAGCAACAATTGACATCACTTGAGGCTATATTTGGATATAAATATTCGAACAACATTCGAAGGGACTCTTAATACCCCGTATCACATTCCAGGTCCAAAATGTTCACCAACAGTCCAAACTGTTCACAAAATCTGATTTATCTAAATCCACAAAGAAACAAAGAATCCATATTCAATACAAATATTGCAAGACTAATCCTACAAAAATAAGGATTATCAACAATGGAAGTTCAAATCTAATCAGGTTTGAGCTATATATATATATATATATATATATATATATTTCTTATGTATTTATTCATTCTGTACATACTTAACATATAGAATTTTCATTCTAGCTCTTTGATGTTTGCATATTCAAAAGATTCACAAAGGTTCAAAGATGCAGTAATACACATTTCTTAATTTCTAAATAAATTAATATTTGATTTTAGAAATTTATAATGTTCAGTTGTTCAGTATTTTAAGCCCTTAATGGCTTAAAATATGTTTTAAAAAAACAATAACATTTGATAAAAAAAAAAGTATTTGAGGGCTTAAAATATGTTTGAAAAAAAAAACATTTGATCTATAAAATATTATAAAAGCTCACGTGAAGCCAATTTTTTTTTTCTAAACTGTGGTAAATATATTAAATTTTAGTTGTAAATATCTTTTAATAATTAAATTAATATGAATATATATTATAATTTTAAATTTAAAATATTATTTAAATAAAATAGTTATTGTCAATTTTTTTTTTTTTTTTGAAAATGTGTGACCCACTGACCTATAAATTGATGGCGCAGATTTAAATCTTCACTTCTCCTTGCGCTCTCCCCTAGACCTTAATGTGGCACAAAAAAAGCATTGTCAGATTTCAACTAGCGTTGATATGAAGTCCAATCTTTTTACCTGACAAATGATAAATTTAAGAGCAAATTATATTTACCTCCATGAGGTTTAACCTAATTTCAACTCTCCTTCTTCTTATTTGAAAATCGAACATTTACATCCTTCAGTTTTAATTCCGTTAACATTTAAGTCCCTCCGTTAACTTTTCCGTTAGGCTTTTCTATATCAAAATACATTTAACTCCCTCTATTTATAAAAATAAATCAGTTTAATCCCTAAGTTCTAATAAGATAAAATAATTTAGTCCTTCAACTTTTTAATTATTTAAAATTTAAAATTTAAATACTAACTAAATTTTAGACATGTACACATATCTCCATCAATATATTTTTTTGAATTGTACAAAATACACACTAACTCAAAACTCAAGTTTTAATTTTAATAAATCTATAAATATTCACAAATTTATTTTATATTCATTTTTTACTTAATTTTATTAATTTTTGCTCCATTTAAAATTAGTATTATCTAAAACTAAAGTAATATATAAAATGAATTACTTTAAA
>CATIWK010030209.1:0-22716 GCA_949634005.1 Mallotus japonicus | reverse complement strand
ATTTCTGTGCCAAAACTGACAGTCAGCAGCTCCTCCAGCCATTGTACCAAGCATGTAAGGATTGATTTCAATGATTTTCTTCACCGACTGTGATGCTGAAAAATCAGGAAAAAGAAAAACCTCTTTTAGAAACACAATCGTCGTTACTTGCACATCTAATGCACCGCAAACCATCACTTGGTCACAAAAATAGACATAATTTAAAATATTTATATACAGAAAATCATCCCGCACATCTAAACCTAATTACAATTGAAATAATATCAAACACAACACAAACAAACATACAGATATAGCCTCCCATGCTAGCTCGAGAATCAGCAGCAACCATAACACCTTCTTTAAAAATAAAAGCAAGTGTAGTTGTCCCTTTAGCGTGCTTCAGCATTTGTTTAGCTGCGCTCTGAAAACCATCAAACTACCAAAAGCAAAAAAATCAGCTAATGCACAGAACTACAATGCAAGAATAAAAATTAAAAACTCACATTATCAGTAACTGGGAGCTCAAAACATGGCGGAGCTGAAAGCTCATTAACCACCTCCCTGCTGCTACTCGGTGCAAAGAGTGCAGTTGATTCAAAACCACTAGTATCAAACTTCATGATCTACGATTAAAACCTAAATTAAATCAAACAAATTCAACAAAATTAGCACAATTTCATATAAACCCATTAAAGTGCACACAGAAAAAACCCTAAATCTCTAAAACTAAAACCTAATTATAGTCAACCATAGGAATCACAACTAACTAAAAATTGCAAACATAACAGCAAAGAAACAAAAACAAATTATCACAATGATATATTAAGCTTATAAAAATTCAAAAAAAAGGGTTCTCTTCTACATTCAAATTTTTAAAACAAACAAATAGGAACTTCAAAAAATCTCCTTAAAATCTTGCTCTTAATCATGCAACAACCTCTTCATCTTGTAAAAATGACAACAGTTAGCAAATAGAAACAAACAGCAAAAATTTGCATGCCCAAAACATCTGCATGCTCTCAAATTGATACAACTAAGCACCAAATCAATTAAGTTTCATGTTGCACTTGTTGAATGTGCCATTCACATAACATATATGAACAAGAAGAAACAACAGCAGCAGCAGACAAAGATATGAATGTGAATTGATTCTGTATTCCAAATGCAAATGATCAAACTGTCTAAACCATCAATAAATTTCTCTCCAAGTGGAAAGAGATGTTCGCGTCAGTCAAATGAAACATAATCAGAGTGCCAAAACTCATTGTTCTGATGACAGCAAATCGAAACTAATAGTCTTAATATAAATGATGTTTCCACAATAGTCTCATTTAATTAGCCTAGGACACAAGTCCCAGATCATCAACATAGACATAGACAAGTGCTAAAACTCATTGTTCTGATGTTCAATTGATATTTTATTAATAATATGAATACTAAAGTAAAAGACCTGCAAAAGTAATGCAATTAACTCAAGCATGCCATTTAACTCAAAACTGATAAACAAGTAGCAAAGATATCACACTACACTATTTTGTTTGATTAATTCACTACAAATAATTAAATCCACAGTAAATTAAACCCACAGGTGCACCAAAGATAATTAAACCAAAAAAAGGAAAATCTCCTAAATAAGGCATGAATCAAAGAGCAGACAGAATGGTTTATCACTGAAGTGGATAATTAAACCAAAATAATATTCAAGGAATTTTAGAGTAGCACCCAAATGAAAAACTTGAACCCAAAAAAAACGAGGTATTTGTGAAGGTTGTAAAACACAATTCTAGAGAAATTCGAAACACCCGAAACAACAATTGAAAACCATGTGATCAATAATTTTATAAATCTGAACCACTCAATCTCAAGTCATCCACCAGGTATAGCCAACCATATCCATTCTTCATTAATCAATCTGAATTTCAAAATAGACTTGAAAACTCTCAAAGCACAACACAAGAACCCAGTTTCAAAAACTGTATATACAATCTCATATAAACCCATTAAAGCACACCAAAAAAAAAAAAAAAAAAAAAACCTAAATCCCAGCGGTGAATTAGTACAGGAGATCTCGCAGAGAACACACAACGTCGCATAGAACGCTTTGTTTGGATGGGGTTAGGGAAGGTGAAGGAAGGGGAAGATGTTCAGGTAACCTTGTTTGGGAAGAGTATATTAAAGGGCTTTGGGAGGGTAAAGCGTACAGTTTTTGGGCAGATTTTCTTACCCTCCAAATCGAGGTGTACGCAAGGTAAAGGAAGGGTACCTTTTTTTTTTTTCCAATAATATCCCTACTTAAGGTATAAAAATCTAAAATTATCCTTCATATCATATATAAAATTTTTACCCTTTTTTTTTTCTTCTTCAATTGGATATTATTATTATTATTAATTAAAATAAATATTATTTTAAGATTAATATTTTTTTTGAAACCATTTTAAGATTAATATTAAACAGTTCAAAAAAATTAATATTATTTTACAGAACTGGTGTTAACATGCACATAATTATTACCTATCAAAGATCACAAAGTTGGACAACATCTTCTTTTGGTTTTTTCTCAAATATAAAATATAATTTGTAAATTTTAAAAATAATTTATACTTCCAATAATTTTATTTTAATCTCTACCAATATTATTTAAATATCTTAAATAATTTCTGGCTTGCTAGCAATTATATTATTTAAGTTTGATTAAAATATATAATTACTAGCAATTGTATTATAGAACGCAGATTGTGGACTCTATATAATTTTTCAATAAGGGTTGTGGACTTCATAGCAACCAAATTGAGCCCTTTTTAGGTTTGTGTAAGGGCTTGTTATGCTTGGGCTTTGGCCTTTTTTTTCTTAAGAAATTTGTTATTATTATTTTGCAAATGCAAAGAACCTGGACTCACCACAAAACTTCATTAATTCGCAACCCCACATTTGCCTACTAGGACAGTATGTTTGGTCAGAAGACAGTCCATTTGATTGGTTTATTATATATGCATTTATAGCTATTGTTGATGAATGTTCATGTTACATGTTCGCAGTGTGAAAACTTGTAATTAGAAGAATATGTTTAAATTGATTACCATACCTAAATCAAATAATTTGTATCTCTTATCAACATAATAGAGATGCCGAAAATAAATCTAATAAGATTAAAATTATTGTGTTATTAATTAATTAAAATAGTAAATAAACAAATATAAACAATTATTGGATCAGCTAGCAGAAAGTTGTTCTTAATCAGTGATGTTTCAAATTCGAACCGTACAGTCACGTTAATTAGTCGTTGAAAAATATTTGTTATTCTTATAACCCTATTAAAATTGAACTGAATTAATTAAAATATAGTAAATTCTGAACATCAGTGATTTCTGAAAAATATTAAATATCAGTTTTACATAAACATCAGTGCATCTACCTAATCTATATGAGTAGAAGAAAATATCAGGTTTTGAAATGCAAAAAAGAGTATACATAGCTTGGATTAATATTTCAGTAAATATAAATGGAAATTGAAATAGTTAACCAAATTCATTGATAGAATTATTAAAAAATTAAAATTTTTCTTAATAAATTGCATTTCAATTTTTTAATTAATGTGCACAACTATGCAAAATCGGACCTCCATATAGCTTGAAGCAAAAGTAGCTTAGGAAAAATCCTAATGTCCACATCTAATCTACGTAAGTTGAAATGTAATTAAAGTGGTCAATGGGGAGGATTAAAGAGGTAGGGCTCACAATCCAATGATGTTGTTCTGGAAAATGCTTATAAGTAGTGATGATATGGATTTTTTTTTTTTTTTGAGAGGAGCCATATGGGACTTTAATTATGTCTTTTGTGCTCTCTTAATCAAAAGATACTACCATTGGACATGAGCTGGTGTGATAGCCAATGCTAATTAATGCTACTCGTACTACACACTACTAATGGGAGTTCAAAAAAAAAAAAAATCACAAGTTGGGTGGGGGAAAATACAAATTAATTTTTTATAAATTTAACTTTTATTTTTATCTGAACCGTAACTATTTAGAATTTATTGAATTCTAATTAATTCGGTTTAATCCGTATAGAACTATAAAAACGGTAAATATTTTTTAATAACTAATTTTACGAGGCTGTATATATCAGAATTTGAACTTAAAACCTCACTTAAACAGGAACAATCTTTGTCAATTGATTCAAATTATTGGTTATAGGAATTTAATTTTTAGTAATGTAGAATGATGAAATTTTTTCAACTATTTGAAATGGAGGTGGAGCAATTTTTCTTCTTTTTACCGTTCTACTCTTTTTTTTTTTCAATCCGTCTAACACATTTCTACCAAATTTAATAAGAAACAACAATGAAATGAGTTCGAAAATGACATTAGCATTAGAAGGTTACAAAATTCCAATAAATTGTTCAAAGTCTATATTAAATTTGGAATTAGATCGATTCAACGAATGTAAAGTCAAATAAAAAATTAAACAGGTCAATTGGTATTTTAAAAGAAATTAATTATATACCTAGATTGCTCAATATATATCTACATAAAATAAAATAAAATGTAGTTCTGAGTTGAATGTCAAATTTTCAAATTAAGAAGATGAAAATGGAATTGGTGGACCAAACATTCTCACTTTAGAGATGAAATATTGAATATTATGTCAAAAAAATTAAATTCGTTAAAGTTGTGTGTTTGTCATGTGGTTTTGTTTGACCAAAAAAAAATTTTTTTGCAAATGCATCATACTTTAAATGAATGAAAAAATGATATGAGTGAGACTTTTACCATTTTATCACTTTATATGGTTTATGATCCAAGAAGAAAAAAAATAAAGAAAGTGATAATAATACTCATTTTTGAATATTTTAGAAATAAATAAATATTTTATATATTATAAATATATAATATATTGCTAAATATATAATATATTGCTTATATGACGTATAATTGTATAATACATTTTGATAAAAAAAATTATACATTAATTATAATTTTTTTTTTGTCAAAATTATGGACTCTCAAAAGTTTACAAATTCTAAAAATATAACATCATAATTTGAACTCGAAACTCAACTTAATTAGCCACCAATCCTAAAAATTTACCAAAGTAATAATCATTGTTATGAACGGTATAAAAGATAATAAACAACTAAATTACATAATTAATTCCATGTTTCGAATTGTGCATCATGTCTCCTACCTAGCCATAGCCGTTGAAGCACAATAACTATATACCACCCATTTAACAAAAAAAGAAAAAAAGAAGAAGCATGATGCTAATTGAAATGATTATAGTTAAATTAAACTTAGCTTAAGATGAGAATATTTTCTCCTTAAGGCAACAACAACGTGCATGTATATTTGGGTCAATGGTGCTCTTGTGTTAGTTACTCTTTAGTTCCTTACATTATGGAATGATGGAGTAGCACATTAGAAGATGCAAATTAGACCCAAAAAAAAAATATATCTTTGATTTTGACCCAAGAAGAATAAGGAAAAAAAAAAAAAAAAGAAATGATGATTTGCCTTACCTTTTGTTTATTTTGCTCCCTCCAACCAAGACCATCACCATTTTAATTAGCTTAATTTTCGGCCATATTGCTTACATTTGTGTCTTTTTGCGGTCCTATATGTACAATTTTGAAATATTTTGAACCAAAAGTTTATTATATATATTTTTTAAGTCAAAGTGTTCTCACCTACCCTAATAATTTTGTTACAAGCTAACATGATTCTTTTAGTTTGAAGGTTTTAAAGAATCTTATACTAACATGTATATGTATGGAAAAAATATCTCTTAAAAACTATATTATTGGTGATGATGTCTAATCATTCCTTGGATGCAACTGTTCAGCAGTTGGTAACATTCCAAGAAAATAATGTTCTGAAATGTCACCATGTTTTTAAAACCCTTTTCTTGCTTTAGATGGTATAAAAATTTAAGATTTTTCCACTAATGATGGGTTTACTCTTGCATTTTCAAATTAACTTTTTATTACAAGAGACTGTTCAAATGATTTTAAATATCGATGAATTAACAATAATTTTTATAGTTTTAATAAAATTAACTTCATAAATTAACAACAATAAACTTACATCTCATAATATTTTTAAAAACAAGTGTCTATCAAACCTTTTTTTTACTTCATTTTCATAGAAAAATTATAGCAACATTAGATTTAAAGAATTGCGGAATTTTAAAATTAAACTTTAATAAATTTAATTAATTAAAAAATAATAACAAGAAATGTAAAATTAAATATATTATTCTTTTTTGTTTGTATATCAATGACGGCTGATTAATAAGATTTAGCCTAGAAATGCCATAATTGCATTTATAATCATAATCATATATATACTAGCTCTTATTACTGCACACGCGCACATACACATACACATATATATATATATATATATTTACAAATGATTATTCTCACTTAAATTTAAATTAAGAACTTATTGTATATATTTCAAATGTTTACAAAATATATATATCAATATTTATAATTAGACAATGATTAATCTAACTATTTCTAATATTATTTGTATAAATATACAAATGAATTCTGAAAAAAAAAACTCCACAAAACAATAAAATATTTCATATGAAAATGACAAGCAAAAGAATTACACTTACAAATAGATTATTGAAGAGGAAGAAAGGGGGTGACAATTGACAAAAGAAAAATGAAAAAGTGTGTAGATGCCTATTGTGGTGGAGTGAAAGCAATGAAAGCAACTAACTATGGAGGCAAATAGGCCATGGATTACTGATGGTCTCAATCTGCAAAAAGAGATACTTTGGTGGAATCAATGTTCATATCATATGTATCTTGCATGAGAGGTAAAGATGTAGATATAGCCGTAGATACACTTGAACCCTATCTCAAGTGGCAAGAATTTTTGCTCCTAGAAGAGAGAATTTTTGGGTTTAGTTCTTTTTTTTTCTTACTAAACTTGTGAAATCCATTCTTAGTGGTGGTTCATAAAAATAATTTTTTAAATACTAACAACTAACTGCTCCCGTCCTGATGATTCTGAATCCCTATCAAGTTAAAAAAAAATATATATAAATATAGACGTAGATGTAGAGAAAAAAAAAGTGCATATATATATATACATGGTTGTTGGAGGTAGCTATTGAGATGCCTCACTTCCCAGGTAAGATACATACACCCTTCTTTATGACAACAATACCTATTCCATGTGACTCTTAATTACTACATTCATTATTATAGCAACTTCATGAAACTGCATATATGTATATACATGTACTAAGATTATTTTACATGAAAACAATTATTCCAAACATATATAATCCTATATATACAAATATTTTATTTGTTTTAATGCACATTCAAGATTAATGCAAATACATATATAATTTTTTTGGATAAATATAACGGGAAGGAGGAAAAGTGGACTCAGAATCTCCTGAGTGCCTCTCATATATCTCAAAAGACCTGATCACTAGACTATAAGTTCTCTCGGTGAATATTAGTGTACAAAATAGTTAAGTGATTATTCTTCATTCATTTGATAATAATTAAAATGTATTCTATATTGGTTTTGATATATTTTTTTGAAATTTTTTTTTTTTGAAAACATTAGTCACAAAAAATTAAACTATAACCGTAAAAGAACGAGCAATCACTCTTAAACTTAAAAAAAATCTTGGTGACGATTACATCGAGCACAACTGTGCTCAAACTTTAGGCAACTTGAGAAGCAAATTGGAGAGATCTAACACATGAAAATGTTCTTGAAGCTTTAGCAATTGGTCAAATTTAACCTTTTGCGACCATTTCAGCCTCCACCAAAAAGCCTAAAATTTTGGTCCCCACAGAAAGATATGGGAATGACCTAAAATTTTAAGCAAGTGGCCACCCAAATGCTTAGTCAAACTATAAGATAAGGTGGCCATAACCGTCCACTACTAATTGAAAATATTGGATTCAACCCACCTTAATATAATAATAATAATAATAATAATATTTATTATTATTATTATTATTAGCTCTTCAAAAACTATACACGTCAAAAATATAATATTTTCATCCAGTGATTTATTTGTTTAAGAGTACTATAAATTATAAAATGTAAGTTATTCAAAATTTTGTGTTCTTTGGATTTCTTATGATCTGAAAAATTATATGACTTAAATATTGGTGAACCACACAGTAAAATATAATTTTTTTTTCTTTGAAGTAAGGTAAAAATAAATTTCACTTGATTTTGAAAGATATTAAAGATTAAGTAGTTTAATAGAATAATTTTCGCGAATCTGATTGCTTAATCATGACAAGGTTCAGATTGAATTTAATTGCTTAATCATCACAAGGTTCAGATTGAATCTGATTGCTTATCTCTTATTCAGAAGCTATCTAAGTCAGCCTTAAACAATTCAAGTATAGGTATTATCCAACATCTTTGCTCTAGTTTTGAAGCTTAGCTTTTCTTTTGTTTTTAGAGATTCAAGCCATGTAGCTCATAGACTAGCAAATTTAGCCATAGTTAATAATTTCCATGGTATGCTTTGGCTGGATGCATTCCCAGCAGAAGTTTTAGATGCTGCTTTTGTAGACTTTTCCTTTCTTTTTTTTTGAACAGACTTTTCCTTTCTTTAATTGAAAGTCTCCTGAATTCCTAAATATATATATATATATATATATAATTTTCTTGAAGATATTTATAAGTCAATGTATTCATTCTTATCTCTCTCCTTCCAAGTTTTTTTTTAAAAAAATTAACTAATGTTGTGTGCTCCATATGCATTTAAATCATTAATTTAAAATTTTTATTAATAAAAAATATTAAATAAATTATAATATTATTTTAGTAAAATCAATTAAAAATAGACACTAAATGTTAAACTATTAGTAAATGAATTATTTTTAAAAAATAATTTATTATTTATATTGCGGGAAAATTTTATAATTTTGAATGGAAAAATACAAAAACAATAATAAATAAAAACCAAAATTATACAAAAACAAAAATATAGAGATGACAGGTATCAATCAAGCTATTTATAGAAACGAAACCATCTCATACTTTTCTATTTGGGCAAAAAGAACATCTAATACAAACTTGACACGTGTACACCTGTTTCATGTACTCTCGGTCTCCCGAATAAAGCTAAAAAGACAATTTTGTACACCGTCTCTGCACGTCCATAGGAATTTCAGTTGACGCTCGACTATACAAATATTTCCGTACCAAATTTATTGTAAATAAAAAATGAAATTTTATTTGAAAATTAATTTTTTTCAAGTTAAGGTTTCATTGAATAAGTTGAAGTCTTTATTTTAAAAATACTATAAATTAAACTCTCAATTTTTTTTAACAACTAGAATGTCCCATAACCTCACTTTATAATACCCATTATCTGAGTCACTAAATTATAAAGGAATAACATTAAACTCTCAATTTTTGAGTATAAAATAATTAAAGATTGATAATTTTTTTTTTCCTTTGAGGTGAGAGATTGTTAATAACTCTTTAAAATATTTATTTGTGCTCATTCTCAAATGTATACAATATGATAATACAAAAATAAAAAAAATTAAGTTTCTCCAAAATTATTAATAAAAATCATTAGACAGCTTGAGGTTATTTTTGAATTTATTATGATTATGATTATTTAAACTATTGGTATTTAAAATTTATTAAATTTTAAATCAAAATTTTAATTTAGGCTGAATTATAAGGATTACAAAGACTTTTTAATAACGTGACTGGATATATTATAATTCCAACAAAAAAACGTTATTTAAGTAAATACAACTTCTACTAGTTGATTTCAATTATTTTTTAACATGTAAATATTAATATTGTATAAAAAAAATCTAATTTATATAGAAACAAATTAAGAACTTATTTGATATTAATTATACTTTTAAATTTTAATTTTTGTTGTTTTCTTCTTAAACAAATTATATCATTAAAGAATATATTTCATCACTTTATTTCTTAAAATAAAAATAACCTTTTTAATTCCTCAATTCATTTATTCAATTTAAAAAAAAAACTAATTAAAGAATAGTCAAATGGTAATTCTTCTCCAAAAGCATCCTAAGATGCAGAGTTCGATTCTGCCGTCATCGATTTAAAAAAAATATTACTCGTTATTATGCATTCCATCGATATTAAAATTATATGACTTTTCAATTTAAAAAAATTAAAAAATATAAGTTCTCACTAAAATAAAAGAAAGAGCAAAGAGAGTTGAACAATGCCAAAGAAAAAAAGAGAGTTGAACAAATATCAAGCATATCAGCGGTATATAAGGCAAACACGTGGCGGTTTAAGAAGGAAAGATGAGGAATAATATGGACCCAGTAGTATGCAAATTTTGTGGTAAGAGCGACATGTGTAGTTTCAATCACGTGGTAAAATTGTGGGAATGATTTGATATGATAGGCCTTATGTGTATGATTAGGAAAAAAATGTTCACCGTTGATAGTGGGGAAAACTACTGAAGAAGTTCCATAAATCATGGATCTAGGTGGAGAGTTAAAAATCTGAGACTGGTGGTAAAAAACAGCACCACGTGTACATTTCTGAGACCCCACTGCTACAATATTATAATCAAAACAGAATAGGGGATTTCTCCCTCCGTACTCCTGCTTGGAGACATCCGCTGCCACTCAAAATCAAATTAGTTTTTTCGTTTCCCAATATGCCCTTAGGATATTATCATCATTATATTTTAGGAATAATTACAAATTCGGTGTCTGAACTTGTCAGTTTTTTCTATTTGAATGTCTAATATTTTTTTTTTTTGCAATCAAGTGTCTGAACTTTTGAAAATCATACCAATGTAGTGTCTCCGGCCGATTTGATATTAACTGGGTGCTGAGTCAGATAAAACTGGACCTACTTTTATCCCAGCTATTAACCATGTCATGTGTCATGTGTCATGTGTATTGCATTATTTAAAGGAAAAAATAGCCTCGAGCATTGCAGTTATTAATAAAAATAACCTCAACATTAACTTTTACCACAGACATGTAGGGTGACTGAATAAGGATAATTTTTAAGGCCTTTCCATTTTCTTACCCAAAAGTTTATATTGTTTTAGAATGTTTACTTGAAAAAGGTAGAGAGAAAAAAAAAAGAACGTAAATTAATATATAATACAATGCATAATAATTTTATTCTTATAAATTTTAACATAAAGCAAAAAATTGAGTAGTTTAATAGTATAAGTCTTTTTAAAATATCAACAGGTTAAAAGTTCGATGCTTACCTCCTTTATCTTTTAGTTTAAAAAAAAATATAATTATTATAAGTAAAATTATAATAACAATGATTATATATTTTATATGACTTTATTTTGAAAATAATAATAATAGATTGAATTATTTAATTTTATTGCTTTTAATACGTGAATAAATAAAATATAGCATATATATGTGTTGAAGTTAAAAATAATTGTAATACTATAAATACAGTATTCCCATATGATTTTATTTTTAATATTTTATAAATGTAGGCAAATTAAGATGTTTTATGCACTAAGTAATAATTAGTGCTTGTAATCTCTCGTGTTATCTTCGTTTGTTTGGACAATTTTGTATATCATTCATTCAGTGTACTTGCTTATTATAGTTGCATGCATGTTCTTATTATATAGTTTACGTATTGGTATTTTTTTCATATATATGTTAAAAACATTAGTATAGGTATAGTAAATTTACAAGAAAGTTAAATAGTGAAATAGTAAATTTATACTTATTTTTTAAAAATATTAAAAATATTTTCTAACAAATTTAATTTATATTGTACTAAAAAATTAAACTAATAATTGTTTAATTTTTATATTTATCTATTTAATTTTTGAATTTTTGCTACGGGGCACACATATATTTTTGAATTTTTGTATTAAATTAATGCTTATTTAATTATAATCATTAATTAATCCTTCTGTATTTATACCTATAGTATACATTAATAACAATATATTAAATATATGTACCTATAATATATATTTAATTATTGAAAATGAATTCTAATTTTTTTGGCCAAATAATTCTAATTTTTGATGACTCATAATTGTTATGGACAAATTAATTAACATGAGAAATAAATTATAAAAATGAGAATCATAACCACAAAGAGCTTAGTGATTCAATATCATACTTCATCAATGGTTAAAGTTTTTGTAACATCACTCTAAATAGTTCAATTTGTTATTTTTAGTTTATAATGGTCAAAATACAATATATTTCATCCAAAAGAAAAGGAAAAAAATAATGCATTAAGATCTACCAAAAGAAAAAGAAGATTTAGGTGCCTTTTGGGCTAGAAAATCCAAAAGATACAACACACTTCAAAAGTTTTCATAAATTAGCACTCCAAAATATTTTTTAAAGAAAGAGAAAGGTACAATACAATTTATGGTTTTTTTTTTGGGCCAATAATTCATCCCTACAATAAATTTTTGTATGAAAAAGGACAATATAGTAATTGAATACATTGGAGGTCGGCAACTGTCGGCCGGTGAACTAGGGAGACACAATGAGCGGCGAAAATTCCAAAATCCCCCACAAAACTCAATTCAAACAATAAAATATTCATAAATTTATCCCCTATAAATCTAAATTATTATAAATTAACCCCACTTACTGCTATTTTTATTTAATATTCTCCTTTTTAAATATACTACTATATTTCATCCCTCCCAAAAAAAATAACAATAAAAATCGCAGTTCTTTCTATTTTTTTTTTCTCTTCCTCCTCTTCCTCTTCCTCTTCTTCTTCATTAGTTGTGATTTTTCTATGGAGTATATAGCGAGAAATTTGCTATTTCAATAAGAGAAAAACCTAATTTGGTTGTATCAGATTGGGACTGTACAGATCATAATTTTTTTTTTTTTGGTTTCTGTAAATGCTCTTTTATGAAGCCTCCCTGGCAAGCTCCGATTATACCGGTGAGTTTTTTTTGAGATAAACACCCAACTTTTTTTAGCTGGTTTTGGTAGGTATTTTGGGTCGAAAATGATCGGATATATTTTGATTTTTTTTAATTTGATTTATTTTTCTTTTTTGTGCTGTTTTTTTGGTTGTATTTCAGTGGATCAGAATTCCGTAAGAAAATCGTGTTTTTTAGATACCCTTTATCGTCATAATTATTGGGTTGGTCTTTTTTTTTTTTCTAGGTGAAGGATCTTAGCTAGGTAGGTCTTTTTATTTATTTATTTATTTATTTTTTATTTTTTGGAATATTGGAAAGCTTATGGGTGTTTGATGAATTGTCTAAATCAGTTTATGAGTTTTCTTCTTTGTTGATTCTTTCTCTTTGTTATGATATTTGAATTTTGTGTGTTTGATAAGATATCTCAATCATCAATGTTCTTAATTCTTACTCGTATATCAGAATCGTTTAACGAATGTTACTGTGGATAGAAGTTTCGATGCAATGATACTAGCTTGTTGTTTTGGTTAATATGGTAAAACCCTATTGTCTTTTTCATAATTATTGTATTTGGGATGACCCAGAGGAGATTTGCGTTAGTTTTTGGCTAAATTTTGTTACTAAATGAGGGTTCTTTCAGCTTTTAGCTAATTTTGTTTGGTTCGTGTTTCAGTTGCTATAGATTTGGAATATAATTTTTCATTGGTGAATGTGGACTATGGATATTATTGAGGTTGAAGAAAATTTATTTGCAGCAGGCGATGCCAAGGTATGCACCTTGATATTCAGGTTGATTTTTTAGCTCTGAAGTTGGTGCTTTCTCGAAGCCTTGCGACTATCTACATGGCATTAGTCTTTGTTTTTTTTGGGTCAATTTATACATGTCAATCATTTCCTATTATGATTTAGAAAAGTGTGATTTTTCAAATTTTGTAACTTTGAAATTTCACATTGTTTAGCGGCAATGCATTTGTTAACTTGGGAGATTGGTCTATGGGGTTTGGTTGGTTTGGGTAGACCTTGTTTTCCTTGCTTACTTGGAGTGGGGCCACCATAGTTATTCAAGATGTTACACTCATAACTGTTTCGAATTATGAAAGTATTTGTTCAAATTTTTCTGATGTGTAGCAGATGCATAAATGGCTTAATCTAATTGTGTTGATTGATTGACTTATTTATACTGCTGTTCAGTTACATGGAGATATGTGTAAGGCACTCTCTGCAATTTATTGCAAAATCTTGTTGATTTTTCCATCCCTGGAAGCGGCACGACCTAGGAGCAAATCTGGCATTCAAGCATTATGTTCGTTGCACATAGCACTTGAAAAAGCCAAGAATATCCTTCTGCACTGCTCAGAATGCAGCAAACTTTATTTGGTATTTTTTTTCTCTTTTGCATCAGTATTTCATTACTCTTACTTTCTTTGGTTTTCATTTGGTACCATTTTGCCCAGTTTTCTTTTGCTAATAGAACTTCATTTATGATACAGGCTATCACTAGTGATTCCGTGCTTTTAAAATTTGAAAAGGCAAGATCTGCTCTTGTAGATGGCCTTAGGCGTGTTGAAGATATCGTCCCACAATCAATTGGCTGCCAGGTAATAATTTACTTTTCAAGTCTATTCTATTGCATTGCCTTTTGCTGGAATTTATCCAAGTAATATTGCGGTATTCATTGGTCATAACATAGGAATTTTTTGAAATTTTGGTTGCGTATCAATTTGGTGGAAACTGTCAACCTTTTTTTTTTTTTTAGAATATCTGATAAATGCTGCAGAGACTTCTTATATTTGTGCTTTCCCCTTTTTTTTATGTTCAAAAAATTCTGTGCTGATGCAAATTTTTTATCTTTTCCATATGACATAGGATATATGATATCATGTTGCTTCTCTCTATTGATTATTTTATTGAATAGATTAGTATATTATTCTTTCTTGATGGAAATGTTTAATGATCTGACTATTCTTTTCCTATGCTTTGCTACTTGGAATTATTATTGATCCCTTCATAATTGATTTTTTTTTTTTTTTTTTCAGATTTTGGATATTGTAAGTGAATTGGAGGGTATCATATTCTCAATTGATCCATCTGAGAAGCAAGTTGGTGATGAAATAATTTCATTACTTCAGCAAGGGAGAAAATTTGACAATTGTAATGACAATAATGAACTAGAATCTTTTCATCAGGCAGCCACAAAACTTGGTATCACCTCTTCCCGAGCAGCTCTTACTGAGAGAAGGGCTCTTAAGAAACTCATAGAAAGAGCTCGGGTGGAGGAAGACAAGCGAAAGGAATCAATTGTAGCCTATCTCTTACATCTGATGAGAAAATACTCTAAGTTATTTAGAAGCGAGCTCACAGACGACAATGATTCACAGGGTTCAACACCTTGTTCACCCACTGTTCAGGGTTCATTCGATGAGGCTGTTGATGGCCATGCCTTTGAGAGACAGTTGTCAAAGCACAGTTCTTTCAATTTCAAGCCCAATAATAGGAGATCTGGTCAGATATCTGTTCCACCAGAAGAATTAAGGTGCCCAATATCATTGCATCTGATGTATGATCCTGTCATCATTGCATCTGGACAAACATATGAGAGGATCTGTATTGAGAAATGGTTCAGTGATGGACATGAAACCTGCCCAAAGACTCAACAAAAGCTCTATCATCTTTGTTTGACTCCTAATTACTGTGTAAAGGGTCTAGTTACCAGTTGGTGTGAACAGAATGGAGTTCCTGTCCCTGATGGACCACCAGAGTCTCTTGACCTCAACTATTTTAGGTTGTCATTGTGTCAGTCTGAGTCTCTGAATTCGAGATCAGTGGACAGCGTTGGCTCTGGAAAACTGAAAGGGATGAAGGTAGTTCCTTTAGAGGAGAGTGATACAATTGAGGAGGCTGAACAGCAGGAAATGGAAGATTCAACTCAACAACAGGAAGAAACTCCACTGAAGGAAGACTTTGGGGATGACATGTTTCAAACTTATCAGAATTTTTTGACCACCTTGAACAAAGAGGGAGACTTGAGAAAAAAGTGCAATGTAGTAGAGAAGATAAGGCATCTGCTGAAAGATGATGAGGAAGCCAGAATTTGTATGGGCGCCAATGGGTTTGTTGAAGCATTGTTGCAGTTCCTAGAGTCAGCTGTTCATGCAAAGAATGCAATGGCTCAGGAAATTGGTGCCATGGCTCTCTTTAACCTTGCTGTCAATAATAACAGGTTTGTGAAACTCTAGCTCACAAACTAGTTAATGGTGTTAGTAACACACAAATTTCAGCAATACTAGTAGTAGGCAATATAGGTTTTGGAAGATATGTTTAGGGCCCTTGCCAAACTATATAGAATTATGATACTATAGTTAACTTGAAATTTCATTATGACTGATTTCCCTTCGCCATATTTCAATTTCAGAAACAAGGAAATGCTGTTGGCAGCTGGTGTCATCCCATTGCTGGAGGAGATGATCTCCAGCTCTGATTCCCATGGATCAGCAACAGCCCTCTATTTGAATCTTTCCTGCCTTGAAGAAGCAAAGTCCATCATTGGCTCAAGTGAGGCTCTTCCCTTTTTAGTCCAGATACTTCAAGGTGATGATGAACCCCAGTGCAAGATGGATGCCCTCCATACCCTCTATAACCTCTCTTCTCGAGCCTCCAATATACCGAACCTCCTTTCAGCTGGCATTGCCAGTGGACTTCAATCCCTTCTTGCAGCCCCTGGTGATCTTGCATGGACAGAAAAATCCATAGCAGTGTTGATAAATTTAGCTTCAAACAAATCAGGCAAAGATGAGATGGTATCAACCCCTGGTCTTATTGGTGGGTTGGCAACAATATTGGATACGGGTGAGCCTATGGAGCAAGAGCAAGCAGCTGCATGCCTATACATCCTATGCAACGGGAGTGAAAAGTGCAGTCAGATGGTCCTACAAGAGGGGGTAATACCTGCATTAGTCTCTGTCTCGGTTAATGGGACCACAAGAGGGAAAGAAAAGGCACAGAAACTTCTGATGCTGTTCCGGGAGCAACGGCAAAGAGATCAACCTCAACCACAAACTGAGGTGCGGTTTCAGAGGGCTGAAAGCAGTTCCATGGCCATGCCTGCTCAGGAATCAAATCCACTATGTAAATCGGTTTCAAGGAGGAAGATGGGAAAAGGTTTAAGCTTTTTTTGGAAGAGCAAGGGCTATTCCGTTTACCAGTGTTAAAACTTGGTTTTGTAAATTTCTGTTGTATCTTCTATTTCTCTCTTTCTTTTGTCCAGTCTCCATGGGCATTATTTAATTTTGTTTTCCATAGAGAAAAAGAGATGTACAGGCCCATGTAAGCTATGGATTTTTTTTCCCTCTTGTTCTACTTCCCCTTTTCCACTTGTTAGGAATACGTGTACCGGAAATTCCAGAGTACTTGAAGCTTTAGTATGAAGAAACACTGTCGCTAGTCTTTTTAGTAAGCAAATTACAAAACCACACAGGCGAGCAAAGCTTATTAAAATTGGGATATTTGGATGCAACAAGTAAAAGCTGTCTTTACAGTATTAAAAAAATCATGATATTTGGGTGAAACTCACTTTCAGCATGAGAGATTTTAATGCAGTTTCTACAAAAGTCGTCCTTTCCCTCTTCTTGCTTTCTTCCTCTCATGTTTCTTAACTTTCTCCTTGCTGCGTTTCTCCATTTCTTGCCTTCCTTCCTCGTGTTTGTTTCCAGTAGCTTCTTTATCCTTTTCGGTTTGGGTTTCTGTTTCTTTGCATTTCATTTCTTTTTTCCTTAGCAGAAAGCCTTGGAGCCCTTTTAGTACAACATCAGCATCATCGCCTTTCATGAGCTCTTCTGCAACTTCAGCTGGTGTCACTTCTACTTCCTCTATCAATTTTTCAATCTCGCTAAAAAGGTAATGAGTCTTGATCTTGAGGTAGTTAAAAGCCAGAATCTTGAATCCACTAGTGGTACAGTAAGACATATGTATGTGCATATCCATTCTCCCCGGTCTTAGCAATGCAGAATCTATCTTCTCTTTATAGTTTGTAGTGAACACGATTATCTTCTCATCTCCACAGCTTGACCATAACCCATCAATGAAGTTCAGCAATCCTGACAGTGTCAACTGCAAGAAAAGTCCATTATCATCATCAATTTATATGTCACTGAAACAATTGCTGCTTTCTTTAAATTTGCTTGACATTGTTATATGCAGAAAAGTTCACATAATCAACTATGAACTAACCTGACTGTCACCAGGGCTGCACTCTCCGATCTGCCGATCCTGTAACTCAATGCTGCAATCAATATCCTCAATTACTAGTATTGATTTGTTTGCTGTCGAGGTTAGCAATCTCCTCAGCTCTGAATTCCTGCTGATACATGTAAGTTCCACGTCATAGATGTTGAATTCGCCATGGCAGCAATCAAGCTTGACAGGAGGACCATACAACAAGTAGCCACGTTTCCAAGGCTTTCCTACTCTTCTGTAGAAGTCCCTTCTCTTCACAAATCTATCCAAGTCATCCATCAGCTCCTGCTTGAGTATTGGGTCCATTGCGATCGTATCAAATTTGGATGGATGATCAAGGTTAATTGATCCCCAGGGACCTTCATAGTACTCTCCACCAGAAAGTGAGTAAAGTTTGATCGCCTTGTTTTCTTTTCCAGTACATATGGCAGGTAATTGTTCAATACCTTGTCCTTGTGTTGCTTGTCGAAACATAGCATAACTGATCTACGTTCAGATTTTTTATCAGAGTACTCAGAATCAGCACTTGTGTTTTGTGTTTCTCTGCAGGCTAGCTCCCACATTACCTGAATTCCTTCAAATTCATCAGGAATTTTTTGTCCTTTATTGATAGTAACTGTAAGGTTCTTCTCTCTTGGAGCTTTGGAAACTTTAAGCTGGTTTATTGATGTGGTGATTCTTGTACTTAAGTAGGCTTCAGAAGCTTGATACATTTCGTTGATGTTGAAACCATCACTGTACTCGTCAATGATCAGTGTTAACTGGCAAGAATCTTTTGATCTGAGAAGGGTACCAAGAGCAGCCATTATTTTGTCTTGCAATTTCTGAGGTATTAGCTGGGTGGTCATGGTCTGGACCTCATTGAGCACAGTCCTGACAAGCATAGCCGAGGCAGCGAAGGCGGTGTATGTTGATAAGACTGAGGATGTTGAGAAGATGCTTGGCATAGCAAACATGGTTGACATGGTGTTGGAAATGTGTATGTATATAATATGGTTTGGTTGGTGTGTGTTGCAATCTGTTTCCAGAAATTGGTGTTCTTATAGAGTGCGCGAAACGTGTTCTTGAAGCCAAGAAGCGATAAAGACTCCTGAACAATATAGAAAAACTTGCCCTGGAATTTTAAACCATGTCAACTACCAACACAAACACAACTGTATGCTATTTTTCTGACACGTCTCTTGGAAGATTTAGATTTTAACACCCAACAATTTTTTTTTTTTTGGTTTTACCATAAGTGTTTAATAATTTTTTTTAACTTTCGAAAATAGAGGATATATTTTGACATCAATTTAAAAGAAATTAATTTTTTGAAATTGTTAATTTTTTTTAAATACCTTCTATGATTACTTTACTTTTTATAGAACAAATTTTACTTTGTTAATAACAAATATAAAATTAAAGTACTTAAAAATAAAATATCAGTTTAATCTTTTTTTTTTAAACTAAAAGGATTCATATCATTAATTAGAGATAATGCTCTCTCGAGCTACAACAGACAATAAGAAGCTGGGACAGACTCCCACGGTTGAGAATCAGACATTGAAAGAGCAGCTAGTGCTAAAGCGTGAGCTGCTTCATTCGTTGACCTCCTTACAAATCAAATCTGAATACATGAGAAAGTTGAAAACAAAACACAACAATCAGCAATAAGCAAATTAAAAGAAGATGATGTAGATGGATTCCGAAGAGGTTGAACTACTTGCAAGGCATCCATCTCCAAGATACAACGATCATAATGACCAGACTTGAGCCAACTTAGTACCTCTTGCAATGAAAGAGCTTCGGCATCCATGGATGATAAGGTACCATAACTCGGTTTTGAGAAGGCTGTAACAAAAGCACTAGATGAGGACTGAATGATACCACCTATGCCAATGCGATGAGTTGTCGAGGAAATAGCAGCACCAATATTCACTTTGAACCATCCATCCATAGGTCTCGTCCACATGACATCTCCTTCAGAAACAACATTATATTCTTTATGGAATTCAGAATGAAGTTTGACAGCACACTGCCATTGAAACAAATATTGTCCAGAGTGGTTCAAGAGAGAGTGCGCAGACCATTGTTTATTCCTCTAGATCTTGTGATTGCGACAGTTCTATAAGTTCCAACAGATGATAACAAAAAGGGCGCTCTGTTCTGTATGTAATCGAGTAAAAACACACTCAATCCAGGATTGGAAGGAGTTGTGATAATGGCAAAGTACTCTCAGCGAGGAGCATAACCACACATGCCTGGCAAAGGAACATTCATAAAACAAATGAAGGCAAGATTCATCCTGCACATCACAAAGAGCACACCCTAGAGCAACCTGAACTCGATGAGAGATAAGGACATTAGTAGTTGGTAAAAATCTTAAAAATGCATGCCAGAGGAAGCTGCGAACTTTTGAAGGCACCTGTAATTTCCATAAAGCAGTCTAGAAAGAAGAAGTCGGCGAAGAGACTTTACCACACAAACTTCTGTAACAACCCTTAACTGAGAAAATACCTGATACCCCACATTCATATTCCTATTTGAACAAGGACACTTGCCCATCAAGTAAAGGGAAATATGTCTAAGGTTCCTATTTGGAAAAGGTTCTCAAAGGGACATAAATCCTACAAAGACTAAGGAATCCTATTCCTAAGAGGTTTGAGTCTAATCCTTCTCTATATATACATCTCATCATATAGGGGAGAGATCATTCATTCAACATACACACATCTTCTAATATTCTTACACTCTACATCATGCCATCATTCCATCATAAACACCCATTCTACATCCTTTCTCTACTCTACTCACTTTATTATTATTTCCTCTATACGATACTGACTTAATCTTCGGAGTGTCTATGGGGGAAACCCAGCCTCTTCACCCGTTCTTCTCGGCAATGCAGGTTCCACAAGGCAAGGATACGATTCGGAGTTATCAAGTGGCGCCGTCTGTGGGAAAACCTAACTTTTCCGAGTTATCTTGCTTGGAACCTACGTGCACGACTCAAATATTCAACCAAACCACACTCTTAACTTCCAAGCCCATTCACACAGAAGAAACAAACTAGCAGCGGTAAAGGGAATCTACGGATTGATGTGAGCATCATCAATTCAATATTGACAGAGGTGATCAGTGGAGCATCATCTCTTCAGGTCAACTTAAATTTCCAAGTGGAGCGCGATAACATAGAGAGCTGTCATGGATTGGCAAAAGGTCAAATTGATCCAATACACAACGTCATGGGGTCTTGAAACAAGAACAACAGTAGTGTTGCCTTTGTATTTTTGCTGCTCCAGTAAAAGAATAATTTTGATTGAGTAAAGAATGGCTCCTTCAAAAACAACAGCACCTATATGAACGAAGCAATTATAATCGACTGGTTTTATTTGGTCATTGAATCATCTAAGAAAAAGGAAGGACAGATTTCGACAGGAAAAGTTTCACAAGTCTTCCAGGGTGATCAAGGATTTTACTTGTTCCGTGTTAAGATTCAGGGCAAATTGGAGAATTAATGGCTGTTCATGAACTAGAGAACTAATAATTGTCTGAGCATTATCCATACAAGAAAATAACACATTTCGATACTCGTTCAACGAATCCATAAGCAAGAATGAAAGACTCTTGCGGAAAATTCAAAGATAGCTGAAGCATAAAACAGCAAACTCTGAGATGACTGACACTGAGGAGCAGGGATTCAAGGTGCCTTATCGATCGTTGGAAGCTTCAAGACGCTAAATACCCGAGAATCAAGTTGCGAAGCCCATTCTTGAATTAAAAACTTAGCAGCAACAACTGAGCACTGAGCATTATTGCAAACCAGAGCTCCTTGCTCAACAAGGAACGTGGTACCATAAGTTAAAGCTGAATCAACGAATGCTTGGCCACCGCACACCGAAGAACATGGTGCAAAGGCTGCTAACATAATCGAAGCTAAAGAGAACTTTCATGGATGAAGTTACCACTAATGGACACCTTCTAGGGTTGGCAAACCATTCTATCGCTTGAAGACGTGAGTCATAAACACACCTAAGTAAAAAAAAAAAAAAAGGGACATAATGCAAGAAGAACATTGATGACCGAGCATTCAAGTACACAAATTCGAGCATCGAAGTATCAGATATCCAAGCAACAACTCCTATCAAGCATTGAGCACTGAAGAAACCTAGAGATAGTTAGACATCTAAGTCTGACCTCGATTTTGTTTTTATTTAAAACAAGCAGAGCCTTTCAGTAAGAGTCCGAGCAAAACTCCAAGTCATAGCAAGACTCACTCTAGCTGTAACCGAACCAAACATTGACTCAAAGGCCGGACAAAAGCACTACAACAAGATAAGTTTCATTACTAATTATTTATTTTCACATCTATTTTCACAACTTATTATCACTTGTTATGCAAGGACTAATTATTAACTGAGATGGATCAAGCGATCCCAAGATTCTTGTTTCCTTCTTCTGTTATTACAGTGAAAAGACTTTAAGCATCTTATTAGGCCTACATTGACAGTTCGAGTGATCAAGCAAAACTTCGGAGGCTTATATTATGATCAAACACAAATAACAACATCAAGAGCTACAATAGCTAATAAGCCATATTGGATATTCGTTCATGAAGCA
>CATIWK010030186.1:0-13229 GCA_949634005.1 Mallotus japonicus | reverse complement strand
ATCGCGAGCTAAATCGATAGAGATGAGCCCTGCACTGCACCCCATGCCAGAAAGATTGAAGCTCTTTATGTTGCTCCTGAGCTTGTATTTGTTAATGATCATAGCAGACAAAGATGGCGTTGGAGAGAAAAGACTGCAGTTCACTATAAGAATATCAATGTCTTTAGGTTTCAGGCCTATCTTGTTGAAGAGAGAATTCATAGCAGAGAAGATAACAAGCTCAGCTTCACCTCTAGCAGCCTCCATTGTTGGTTTGGGAGGAATATAATGGATAGCAGGAGGCAAGCAAGTTTCTTCACCAAGACCAGACCTTTCAAGAATCCTCATTTGAAACTGAACACTCTTTGGATTATCTTTCAAAATAAGCCTGGAATGCTCCATGAAAGTAGAGAAAGGAACTCTGCAAGTAACTGGAGGCTTGTAGCAAGCATAATCAACAAGGTAAATAGTTCTCGGCTTGGACATGAAGTAGACAGTAGCAATAAAGATGATAAAGAAAGAAGAACAAAGAATCTGAACAAGATCAAACTGAAGTGAGTTCCAAAGATTCAGGATTTCATCAGGGCCCAAACGAAGAACCTCAATAGATATGCCAACCATAACAGGTATCAACAGCAGATAAAGAATGTGATTAACAAGATACTGATACCCAAGTTTGACATACTTGAGCCTAACAGAACTCGAGAAATCTGGCAAGATTTGAGGCATTTTTTTTTTTTTTTTTTTTTTGTTTTTTGACACCCAGAGAAAGTCTATGCTTTGTGAGGCTATTAGGCAATGAGGGAAGGGGAGAGGAGGGTGGAGATATAAAGGCCAAAGGGACCAAGAGCAATGAAGGAGGCAGATGAGAAGATTAAATGAGAGACACACGTCACTCAACGCTCACATAACTTGCTATTAATTTTCCTCTTCTTTCTTTTTCCTTTCTTTCCAGTTGTAACTAAACACCCAACATATACCAACTAGCTCTTTTCTTGTATCTCTCTCTATATTGCCATTGTTATTGCTATTGCTATGCCCATTTCTAGCTTCTCCCATTTTCAACTACCCATTATCTCCGTACTTTTTTTCCCCCTAATTCTCTCAGCATCTTTTATTAATTTCTTAAATTCCTTTTAATAAATAAAATTTAATCTATCAATGGCTGTTGATCTATATAGTAAAATATTTAGAATTTTTTAAGTGACGTGGAGAGAATTTTACATTTTTTATAAGATCCATCCGACTTGATCTAAAGTAATAAAAAATTTTATAAATATCAAATATCAAAAGTAATTGGACCAAAATAATATTGTGTTAGTAAGTAGTTGACATTATTTTTAAAATTATATAATTTTATATTTCAACGTTAGTAACATGAAATGGAAACAAATGCAAAGAAATAATGTTTATTTAAATATTAAAAAAAATATTTCTAAACATGAAAACATCAACTGATTAAGATTTCGTACATCCTAAACTTCAGTTTGAATGAAAATTAAATAAATTAAAAAAATAACATATGCATTCATCATTGAAGGAGGAGTTGCATAATTAGGAGGGAAAATGAAATTAATCTTAATCACTAAATAATGGAAGAAGTTGGTATGTGTAAGTGTCATCATCGGTGTGTATTAAATTAATCCACGTTGGATAGAGAAAATGAATGCTGGAAAAAGAGAGCATTCACACAAAAATTAAGCATATCGTGGAAAAGTATACATACAAAATCAACAGTGCTAAACCACTTTGGTTGACACCCCATCCTCTGGCGTGGTGGTAAAGGCGTGCAGGTTGGAGTGGAGGTGGGAAGACTCGAATCCCCCACTCCACATTTCCCCTCCCCTCTAATCTAACTACTACTAACAAATCGTTGTTCAAAAAAAAAAAAAAAAAAAAAACCACTTTGGTTTTGACTTCCCCAACTATACAACTCGACAATTTGTTTTGATACAAATACGATCAATCACTCAAAAAGGATAATTTGGAAAAGTCAAAGTAAACCATTATCTTGACTTCCTTTTTCCTCTTTAATTGCTGCTTTACTTGTTTCAGTCACTGGCTGGGTTAGGGTTGACCGGGTATCAAAATTATTTACATTAAATTTTTTATTTTCACTATCGGTATCCACATTCTAACTAATCCAATTGAACTTAAATAAAATTACAAGTGTGATAAAATTTTTTTAATAACTAATTTAATGCAACTAATAAAATTAAAAAGTTTAATTAAGCATGATCCACAGTTAAAAATATTTAATTTTTATACATGTAATGTTCAATAAAATTTTTTATTGTAATAGTTAATTACTTAAAAAAAATTACTCATAGATTTAATCTAACGATAAATGTATATTTTAATTGAAATAATATCTCAATTTCATCTTTTAGTTATAAGTAAAAATTTCTTTTTCATTTTGGTTTGTATCTAGCGGTCTATTTTCTCTATTTTCTATTTGTATTTTGTTAGGAAATTTAAGATTGGGTAAACGTGTGATAATCAGAAAATTATTTGAGATAATAAACAAACACGAAAACAATAGAGAACATATACAAAACACACTAATTTAACATGGTTCGGCGTAAGCCTACATCTGTGGATGAAGGAGGCAACAAATTTACTACATGAAATCAATAGTACAAGAAAACAATATGGAGATCAAAACTCGACTCTTGAACTCAATCACACCCAAATAAACTCACTCAAAAAATCTATCGTCCTTAAAAGAGATTAACATGTCTCTATCAAAACAAAAGACACAAGAGTTTATATCTAAAACATCATAATGACACTCTTGATGCCTTTTTGGCACACTAATGCGGCACACCCAATGCATATAACTGTGGCCTTATTTATAGAGGAATAAATTGTCCTCCTTCACCAAGGATTCCCTTCCAATAAAATAAATAGTTTAATTCTTAACACAACTCAAATCCTTTTGAACAATGATTTTCTTGGCTTGGCCACCAAATATATCACAAATGCACTTGAACTTGAACAAATGATGTTATAGACCCAAAATTCAAGGCACATATTTAACATATTCTTTCTCTATTGGAGAGTGCTCAATGCAATGAGTGAAGACTTTAATGGCAGAGTGAAGATTAAGCATCTGTAGAGCTTGGTGAATATTTTTCATGGTGGATTTCTAACTGTTGCACATCAATTTGCTCCACATCAAATCCTATCAAAATTTTATCAACTTCTTGAACCCTTTTCAAAACCATCACCATCAGCCTCTCCTTCATGTTGGAATTAATTTTTTGGACTTTGGTTTTATTTTTTTGTGTAATATTTGATGCACATTTCGTTTTTTTTTTTTTTATGATTCTGTTTGTTGATTCGATCAACAACTATATCATGGTGTTTTTTACTGTTTTCTAACTTGGATTTTAGTTTTCTTGACTTGGTTACTTATCTACTTTCAGGTCTTCAAAGGATTGATTTTTTTTTTTTCTATTTTGTCTAGCACTTACTTGTTTGGTGGAGTTCTTCGGGTTTTTTTGCTCAAATTTTGTACTCGGTTCTAGGTTTATTCATTTATCTTTTATAGTTGTTTCCCACTTTATCCTTTTGTTTAGATTTGTTACTACTATTTAGATAGACCCATTGACCCATTGCCATTGAAGAATTTTTGAAGGAAATGCAATCAAAATCTTAATTTAATATGGTAATTGGTGGGTAATGTGAAGGAAATGTACTTGCAAAAGAGAAAATGGAGATGAGGGAGAGGAAGAAGGAGAAGAAAACTCTATGAATGTGCTGTGGTTCGAGTAGAAACAGAGCAAGATGAGAGATGAGGCTAGTGAAGGAGAAGTAGTGGTAGTGGCAGTGCGTGATAGAGAGTGAAGATTTGTTCTTTTTTTTTTTTCTTTCTATTTGATTTTAGTTTGCCTTTTGTGTAATTTCATGCGCTCAATATACATGTTTGTCATGTGCTTGTATTTTGTAGTTATTTACTTGTTCATATCTTTTAAAATTATAGGTTCATATTAATATATGTCAGCAGTAACCTATTGGATAAACTATTTTGTGATATTTTTACAGGTTGCCATACTAAATTGTAATTTTGAAAAGCTTTAAATGCTCAATTATTAAATTTTAAAAAGTTCAAATACTAAAAGTGTCTTTATCCCTCACAAATATGTAGAAATTTCATAAATCTATTTTTTGCCAAATATATTGTACTTTTTTTTTTTTGTCAGGGAAGTGGAGGAGGATTAACACCCTCAACTTCTAAACAGAGCCAACCCCATGACTAGAACTAGCCAACCCTAGGCGGGAAACTCAACATTTAAATACCTTGGGACACATTGACCCCAAGGATTTAGTGGGTAGAGGTGGGGGGGGAGTGGATTGAACCTCCAACCTCCACCCATACCTTTAAGCACTTGGCCACCAAGCCAAGTGCTCAAAGGCCCAAATATATTGTACTGCAAGCTTATTGAACCTCACTTTTAACTTTTAATAGATTGTTATTGTGTTAGAATTTATGATGTGAATTCAGTTGGAGGTCCAAATATATTGTACTGCAAGCTTATTGAACCTCCAACTGAATTCACATCATAAATTCTAACACAATAACAATCTATTAAAAGTTAAAAGTGCAAATTTGTTTGCAATTTTAACTTTTAATAGATTATTATTTTTAAACAAATAAAGTCAAGTAATAATATTTATAGCAGTATTAAAAAAAATAATATTTAAAGCATATCTATCTTATATAAGAGTATTGTTTGAAATTTGATAACGAAAACAAGAAAAGATTTGCTGCTGAAAAAGTGAAAAGTTTCTACCTTATCTTGCCGGAACCCCTAGCACAATCAGGAATGCCAATATCGTGGCCTTAAGCCCTAAGTTCATAGACATTAACATGGTGAATACCTAATTGTGTGTAATGTAAATAAAAATAGATATAAAGATTTTTAATAAATAAATAAAACAGTTTGATGTGAAAATCTTTTTAATATTAAAACAAATATTCATTTCAATTATATATATATAATCTTTATATTTAAAGCATAAATTTAAAAATTTTAAATATTCATGAGGATCATTTAAAATGAAGTTTTATATGGAAAAAATACAATATTATTCTTAAAATAATAAAATTTTGTACGAATGCAATTTGTACTATTTAACATTGTTCTTTTATTATTATTATTATTATTAAGATAGTGAAAGCATTACCATTTAATAGAAAAAATTATCCAATTTTATTCATTAATTAGTCTGTAATGTTAAAAAAAGTCCTACAACATCAATATATGTTAATCCAAGTGCTAAGAAGCATAATTTTCTTAAATAAGTTCTCATATTCGAATATTATAATATGGAGAAAACATGTGTTAGGAGAATTTTATCTCCTTTATGAATCTACCCAATTTGAACTGCACTTTAATTTGTAACTACTCAATACTAAAAATATCATATTAAAAAAATCCTATAAAATATTAACTTCAAGCTTTTTTTAAACAAAAAATTTGGAGAATAAAATGTAAACATGGCTAACAATTCTCTCTAACAGCTATCTTTAAAATAAGCAAAAAGCTAAAGCATTGTTACTATATATTAAGTTTGGTAATATGTTGCTCGCAAGTATTTGTATGTACTATTGCGACTGATACTGACAGTTTTAATCCTCTTATATATAATCTATTGTACATAGATTATATATATACTATTGCAAGTTTTAATCCTTATATGGTTTTAGTGTTGTAATTAATCCTTACTGATCACCAAACTAAATATTTATGCAATATATACATGTGGGGTTCATAGCCTAAATATTTATATATAATTCTCATTATTTAAAAGTGGATTGCAGTTGTTAGGTATAAACTCATTTTCTTGGGGCACATTATTAATGATAATTCTTGTTAAATAATTAATGAATTGAAAAGGGGTGATGAAGTGTTGGTTTCTTTCTTGCCCAAAAGAACACTCCAACTAGCTAGTGAATTTCTTGTCAACATTAACATTGAATAAGAAGTATATTAAGAAATTAATAGCCACTAAAATAATCATCATGCTGAATTATTAAGACCATGCAAGTTATATTTTAATTGAATATTTCTGTACTTTTAATTCTGCAATTAGCACAAATAATAATGTATATTAAATCATTCTTGTTAAAATTAATTTTTTATTTTTTATTAGCAAGAAAGTTAATGCCTAATAAAAATAATTTATTTTATTATATTATAAAACTAATTATTATAATTTTATAAATTTTATATTTATTAGTATGTTATAATATTCTTGAAGAGAATTGTAATTTTATTTAAATGAAATTATCACCAATATCACTCTTTCATTGGGGCCAAATATTTTACACGTAAAGAGATAGACCAACTAGTCAGTAAGATCAATTAATGACACACTGAAGTATGGTCCAACATATAGTTAATTTCGATAAGCAAATAAACTTCATTAATTTTCTATGTCCACCCCTAAAAGAAACAGAATTAAAAACGATAATTATCAGAAAAAAGTATACAAGAAGCATCCTACAGTTTGGTAAGGTTTTTTTTCAATATATTTTTATATTATTTTAGAATTTATAATTTTTATTACAATGCATTTCATTATTTTATTAACTATTGTTAATAGTTTTCATTTTTATAATATTATATTAATGTAATATAAATTTTTAATGATAAAAAGTAATTTGACACCTAACTAGTTATTGTAATTTTATAATGAATTAAATTAACATGTGTTTTATATTTTATAAAAGAAAATAAAGATGTCCGCGGTTGCTTGACCTAGTGGTTAAAGCCCTGGCACGGACACCTGTAGGTCTCAGGTTCGAGACGTGCGTCCCTCGTTTGTGTTTTCCCCTCCCCACTATTTGTATACTCAAAATAAATAAATAAATAAATAAAGATATTATATTTAAATAAATTTGTAATATATTTAAAACTTTTTTTTTGAGAAAAATAAAACTTTAATTTATTGAAGATCAATAATACATTTTAATAAATATATAATATGAATAAAGTACAATAAAAAAAGTATCGAAAAAAATCTCACTGAACATATGAAGTCTTTCATCGCTATTCTTCAATCGTGTTGACAGAGCTATTTTGATTTGCAACTCGACGATTTGTTCAACAATATTAATACTCCATTCCATGACTTTCATTAGCTATAAATCGATTCTATGGTCTTTAATTGAGTCCGATTGTAAAATACTGATAAAAGTTTCATAATAGAGAGAACTATAAACTCCATAGAGGAGAACCACCAAAACCCTATAAAGGGATTAATAACTTCATGAATGAAGAACAAAAAAATAAAAATAAAAAATAAAATGAAACAAACAGATTAAATATCTATATTTTTTGGATAAAAAAAATAGAATAAAAAAATAATTAGGGACCACCGCCGATCTAAAAGATGATCAGCGGTGGCAAAAAATAAAAGTATTTGATGAAAAAACCTAAAGAAAAAAGAAAGAAGAGGCGGTTAGGATTTGTTATATTTAAAACTCTTTTAATAGTTAGTTTAACAGTAAATTATTTATTATTTAATTTTTATATTATATTAATGTTACATAACTAAAAATACTAAAAATTATGATAAAGTTAATAGTGCACTAAAATATAATATCATAAAAAAATCACAAACTTTAAAATTTGTAAAATTGCACATATGAATGGTATTTTTTTTTTTACTTTTCTCTCTGTTATTAATTTTCCCTCACTATCCTTCAAAAATTATTTTTTTTACTTTTCAGTATTATGTTATTTATTTCTTTTGTAAATAATTATAAAATAACAATTATATATTTCAATAGAATATATAAATTTTTAATAATAATTACCGTTTACTCTTCTATTTTATCATACTTACCTCCTTGAAATTTAAAAAATATATATTTTTATGTTTTGCTCTTTTGTAAAATTTTCTTTTAAAATTAGTATTGAATAACTTAAGAAATTTTGAGTGATTCAATTTATAAATTTAATAATTTAAACACGAAATAAAAAAAAATAGTGTTTAAAGTTAAGATGAAAACTTAATTGAATAATTTTTCAAATTGCTTAAGAGTAATTAATTAATATTAGATCAAAATTTTAATTAGATTAAAGTTAGTATTAATTATTTTATATGTCATTAAAGTATATAGTTTACATTTTAAGTATGGTCAATTATTATAATTTTAATAAAAAAATTGACAAATAAGTATTAGGGGAAATTAAGAGAGCAAATAGCAATTAAGTTTTATATTAAAAATTATTTTTATTAGGTGATAGTAATTTTAACGTAAAATTTAATAAAAATAATAAATAATATAATAGTGTAAAAAAAAGATGAAAGATATCATTTTTAAGCATCAAGTGGCAGGTATATAATATAGTAAAATAGAAGGCACAAAAAGTAATTATCCCAAAGGAAAAAAACTTATCTGCAAAAAAATTGCAAATGACAAAACAAAATTTTAAAAATAAATAAAAACTAAGACTGTACACCCAACAGTTTAATAAAGATTACATTTTGAGTATTTTTTTTTACTTCGCTATTATTATTATTATTATTATTATTATACTACTACGAGAAAATTCATCAAGACATCCACCAATTAGCAAGAGACTTACATCACTACTATCAAGGCCATTCTCAATTGTTCAGTAAACTGACAAATGCTTTTGTACTGTAATAAAATAATAAAAAAAAGTAACATAAATATATTTTTACTGTTAATTAAAATTTATAATATATATAACTTAAAAAAGCTTTTTGTACACTCATATAAAAATCACTTCCTAAAATCAAAAACAATGATAATATATTTTCTAATTCATATTAAATGTAAAATACTTTTGCGAATTCACTTTATGCATATTTATTTACGCAAAATCCATTATCAAACCCTTGAACTATAACGGTTTATGCTATTAAGCTTTTATTATTTTATTGTATTCTATTGAGTCCTTATGCTTTTATTTATGTAGTTATTGAGGACCAATTTGACAGACCCACTAACGGTGTTAAGTATTTCATATAAAAATAATATTATCAAAGAATTTACATAAAAGCATAAGGGCTCGGTAGAAGACAATGAAAAAGGATAAGGGCTCAATAGAATAAATCCAATAAGTTCAGAGGCTTCATAATGAATTTTATCTTATTTTTATATGCAATACTTAACACCATCTATTGAAATTGTTAAAAAAAGTTCTCAATAGCTACTTAAATAAAAGTATAAGAGCTCAATAGAATGCAATGAAAGGATAAATGCTCAATAGAATAAATTCAATAAATTCAGGGGCTTAATAATAGATTTTGCCATTTATTTATGATAGGATGCAAGTATGTGCAACAATTTAAGAGAGTTTTATCAATTGTATGAAAAAAGAGGTTAAATTTTTTATTTTGAATGTGTGAAAGAAGATGGCTTAATAAGTCAGTAGAATAATTATCACATACAGTTTTGGAGTAACTTGTGGCAAATATAGTTCCAATTTAAACTAATTGATCTGAACATCATCCGCCGATACACTTCAATTTGCGACCACAAAAGTATATATTTTATATATTATATGCACACAACCGAAAATATGTAAAAAGTTCCAAAAATGAGGGGAAAAGAAATATCATGAGCTCGTGGGGTTGCTTTTATCAATTTTGCGGACATGCTGTATATCATATTTATGGGCGAGTAGCCTTAATTAAGGGAGGTGGTGCCTGCATCCGATCCATGGACGAGAATTTTTCTGAGTTTGGTCTCTTAGTTCAAGAGTGGTTTTCTTTAATGAACAGTAATTTGAATTACTCAGTTCAATTTGTAAGGAGACAAGTCAATGGGTGTGCTCATTCTCTTGCTAGAGCAGCCCTTTCTTATGCTTGTTCCCATGAATTCTCTTTCCCTCCTCTTCTTCTTGAGGAGAGTTTGAGACATGATTCTCATGAATAAAACTTTTTCTTTTTGATTCAAAAAAAAAAAAAAAGGAGGTGGTGCCTATATGTACTTTGATGTATCAACAAACGTAATAATTTATTCTACGAAAATGACATTCAACTCAATTTATTGTAATTTAATTCTAAACTAATTGGATGTAACGTAAATATATATGTTATATAAATAAAGGCTAAAGTGGCAATTCACCCCTTGAATTATTAGTCAAGGTGCAATTAACCCCAAAATTAATTCTTTTAGCTATTTAATCCAAACCTTTTCAATTTTTGGCAATTGACCCCAAATTTAGGAGAATAAATTACACACCCTAGCCATAACAAGTGAAATTTATTAAATAATAATAATAACAATAATATTTCCTTTTTTTTTTTCTCCTTCTCAATTAAATTAGGTTTATTATTTTAATTAAAAAAAACACAATTGTATATCATTTACCATAAAACCATTTGAATACCATAGCCACTATCACCACCCTTCACCACCCATGCATCACCACCGCCACCATCCATCACCACTGCCGCCACCAACAACCAGCACACCAAAACCACCATCATTAGCAGCACTACCACTATCACTACCACCTAAGACCACCACCACCGCAAAACTCTAACACCCAGAACCACAACTATGAAAATCATTGCCACTAAAATTACTATCATCCAAAACCACCACTACCACTTGAAATCATCCTTATCGTCAACACCAACATCGACACTCCACTACCCATCACTACCATAGGTAACATCACGCACACTGTTGACACAAAAAAGAAAAAAGTGCACACCATCACTGCCCTAATTAACATCACCATCATCACCTACATTACTATCATAGTCGCAAAATTTCACCAAAATTAATACCCTCACCATCATTAATAGCACCACCAACAAAATCAACAACAAAAACACATAAAATCAACAATAAAAACACATAACAAAAAGAAGCAGCAACAACATAAGCATCGCCAATGGAGGTGGACAGAGGCAACGATGAAGGTGGACAGAGGCAGTGCTAGTGAAAGTGAGTCGAACGTAGCATTAGAGGAGGTGGACAGCGGCATAGGAGGCTATGAGTGGGAGGCAAAGGCATTGCTGGTGGAATCAATCCTCTTTTGCCATATAAAATCAATCAAGTTCCCCCAATGCATGTGAGTGAATGCCATGATCGTGGTAAAGGTCCTTCTCCCCTTGCAAATTACCCATTATAAAAAAAAACTCAATTGTTGAGCTTTTAATTTTTTTGATTCATTTGGGTAATTTGATTCCAGGGCCATTGATTGTGCTAGAGAAGTAAAAGGATGTTGCTGGTAGTTAGATGGTAGAGATGTTGATGAAGAAGGAGGTGCCATCAGTTGAATGAGCAAGCAAGTGAGGGTATGTGTGTTGGTGACTCTGTCATTGATGAGTGGAGGAGTTGGCTGGTAGAGGGGTGTGTGTTGGATTAGGTAAGGATGAATGAAGGTTCTTTTTTTTTTTTTTTTTTTTTGAACAACGAAGGTTTTTGTTTAATGTTATTTTATTTTTTAAATTTTTTTTTAAAAATAAAATGCTTATAATTTTTTATATTTTTAAGGAGAGTGTACCACACTTTCCTAGTTAGATTAAAATTTGGGGTTAATTGCCAAAAATTGATAGTTCAGGGGTGAATTGCCACTTTAGCCTATAAATAATGTTAAACATAATAGAGTGTATTTCTCGATTACGGGAATGTAAATGTTCTCTTATTTTTTATCATAATGTCTACTCACTTTGCTCAGTATATATATATATATATATATATATATATATATATATATATATATATATATATATATTCTATTTTGATTTAAAATAACAAATTATATTAAAATTTCAGTTCAATTTAAAATGTTTAATTATATATTTTTTTGAAGATATGTTTAATTATATTTTAATCCTTGAAAAAAGGTATATTTTAATCCGAGTTAACACATTAAAGCAATAAAATGCATAAATAGATACGGCAAAAGGAAACTTTAAAACAGACTTTAAAAAAAATAATAAAAAAAAAACAAAACTTTAAAACAAAGTGAACACGAGTAATTTCTATAAGAAGAACTAAAAGTTTTTATTAGCCGTTATCAAAATTTAAATGGGATAAATTTTATAGTTAAAAAAACTGTAGTTCAAATGTATTAATCAATTATAATAAATATCTTGATATATTCTATTTCAAAATGCTTCGGTTGTACATTTAAAGTTCAAATGTATTATTTAATTGATTATATTATATTACTTATGAAGCTTACTTTCTATTATAGAAATGGATTAATTGCGATTCTTATCCGCTTCAAATAAAATATACATATTTTACATTATATTTGTAATATAGAGACGTATAATTTCATTTTTATTAACCAATAATAAAACATTTGAACTATCTGTTATAAATTAATTTAACAGTAGAATATAGTTTTAGAGTAGGTAAAAATGTTCCATTGGTTATTAATAAGTGTTGACTCTTTACATGATCAATGTGTTGATCAATTTCAAATCAATCTTAATTAGTTTTGATTTTAACAATCAATTTTTATTGTTAATATGTGTGTTTAAATGTGTATTTTAATTAATTCAAAACCATCATCCATATACATTAATTTGGAGTGAAAATAAAGCCGTTGGGAAGTTACAAGACTCCTCATGATCTTGGTCATGATCATGAGGAGCATCATAAGTCAAAGGACAACCAAACTCAAGTTGTTGAAGTGACTAGTCTTCCTCACAATCCTGCTCATGATCATGAGTAACACCCTCATGATTATGAGCAGGTAAGTTGATCGTGAACAAGTGGAATTCAAGTGGAGTTTCAAGGTAATCCTTCTCACAATCGTGAGCATTGTGACCCTTACTCTGCAGCTCTTTAACGGCTATGTCAAATTACAACGGCTATATTTTTTAGGGTCATGATCATGAGGAGATCTCCTCATGATCGTGAGCAGTCCAAACTCTGTAAAAGTAAAAGAAACATTAAATGAAAATGGAGGGGTGTTGGAAATGAAAATCAGAGCTCCAACAACTATAATTTCATCCTCCACTATAAATAGTAAGCCAATAACTCATTTATGAAGTTAGATGGTTGGTTGAGAGAATACTTTATTAGAGGGAGTATATCTGTTGGATATGTGTTGGTTTATGTTGGTTATGTGTTGTTTTTATAGCAGCATACAGAGCACGCAGATATAGTAGTAAGTGCTAAGGTTGAAGATGATCCACAGTAGCTATTCCAAACCGGTGTCGTTCTTATAAGTAGCTAGCTGGTTGTTAACTTATTTTTATGTACCGTTGTACACATGTCACTTTCCTATTGG
>CATIWK010030161.1:0-15847 GCA_949634005.1 Mallotus japonicus | reverse complement strand
TTCCAAGAATTAACTAAACTAATTCAAATAAATGTAGTAAAATAATAAAAATTATACATACACACCACATTTAGTCCCCTAATCACCAATTTAGCAACAATTAAACACAATTTAAACTAATTAAACAAAAATCACAAAAATCCCCAATTTAGACCTAGAAACAATCATCAGAAATTGGAGTTGAAGATGAAGTTAATCACCTGAATTAGCTTGGGGGTTTTGAAGCCCAAGGAAGAAGCTTCAGATTTCCACCGGTGTCCGCCCCTGTCACCGCCGGAAAACGACTCCGGCACGCACTGCAGCAACCGGTTTGCGACGGAAGAGGAGGAAAGGGGCAGCTGTCGATGCCGGAGAGAGGAAGGGAGAGAGAAGACGTGCTGGTGAGGACCGGAGGATGGCTGAGGCGAGGCGGCGTGAAGGTGGGTGGTGGTGGCGCGGTCTGTCTCGCGCAGAGAAGAAAGAATCGCGCGGAAGAGAAGAAGGGGAAGGGAAAGAAGAGAAGAGGAAGGAAAGAGAAGAAGGAGGGAAGGGAAAGTGGGGGGGGGGGGGGGGGGGGGGAATATTTAACACATGCTCAATTCTTTTTTTTTTTTTTTTAAAATAATAATAATAATAATAATAAACAACTCACAAAAATTCTCCACCACAATTTAAATGTATGTATCTATATATATATATAGTACACGAATAGTCAAAGTGAATATGTACTTTGCACACACATATATATATAAATTTATACTTAAAGCAAAATAAAATAGAGTGTACATATAATAAAATAAACCTAGTAAAATTTAATAAGTTAAAATGTTTAAATCAAATACTTTAAATACCAAATTTTAAATAAATTAACTAATAAACAAAAAAAAAATTCAAGTTTATTAGTCTTTATTAACACTGCAAATCCTTAATTTATTTAAATAATTTAAAAACAAAAACTTAGGGTATTACATTAACCATTAACAACTAAATTTAATAAATAATTAAAAATAAATCGTTAGTTCTATCCCATCAATATTATTTTTTTTGGCCATTGTAAATTGCTGACTCATAGAGATGTTGGCACTGATGATAACAAATTCAGTTTTAAAATGCACAGCTTACTGTCACGAAGTTAGACTTGATGATAGATTAACTCATGCAACACTTAATCTAGAATCAATCTCTCAATATAACTCTAGTGTCGAATTCGATTCAAAGGGTGATCAAGCCAATGAAAGACATTAAGTCTAATCATAACCTTCATGAAATGCATATTCTTTTATTAAGAATTTAATTAATTATGTTCATATTGAGTCGGGTTCATTAAAATCCTAACTAACTTAGTTACTCATGGAAATTAGAAAAGAAAAACAAAAGATGAAGAATCCCATCATATTCATAAATAAATAAAATTATAAAGTAAAAGAATAATAGAAGAAAAACCCTTTTTATTCCGCTTTCTCAATGATGTTATTGATTATCAAATCTTGTTCTTCAATCCAATATCTTGGATTGTAATTAAAATTGAAAACTCTAAAACTAAAATTTTTGAAAAGATAAAAATAATTCTTATGCAAAGAAAATAAAATTCTGTTATTGAGAGCAGTAGCCTCCTCTCTCTTTTCTTAAAAAAAATTCCTTTTAAATATTGTTCCCTAAAAACCCTAAAAAGTTATTTCCAAATTGAGCAACATCCGAACACACAGCTGCGTGTCCAACATGACACAGTCGTGTGGTCTTCCTTCAACTGGCCAGCGAGCGCTTAGACAGGGCTGTGTGCCTAGCATAACACAACCATGTCTGCTTCGACTCCTGTAGAATTCATGTTCTTCAATCAAGCATGATTGTGTCTTCTTCGTCTCTCCTTATGCTTTGATTTTTCTCCCTTTTCTTTGGCTAGATTAGCTCCTAACTTTAAGTCCTCATTGCTTTTGTCACGTTCGTTCTTGAGATTAACCTTAAATTTTATATTTATAAATAAATTAAATTAAATACATGAGTAATAAATAGAAGCCAATCTAATTCAAGGGTACATGTACATGTTCATTTACCAGTAGGCATGTTTTAAGACCAGCACACAGATTTTGGTTTTGCAACATCTATGGATTCTCATGGTTACAGTGTTCCTATCCGACATAATAGACTAAAGAACAGACTAAATATATCATCTCTAGATAATATGGAGAGAGTGATGGCTACACCTGACCGCCATTGTTAGCCCTCAGATTCCTCCATAAGTCTAGCAAAAGAGATCATTATCATTGATGACATTCTAGAGAGTGAAACATTATGATCAATGATGTTGTAAAATACACCAAAGGCAGGAGGGAAAGTTAGGTAGTGTCATTTGGCATCTCAATTCCAACAGTTCCAAGTTATAACCCAAATCGTGTGCATCTTTATTATTGTTATCAGCCACAAGAACATTCTTCTGTTGGAGAATCACTCATGGTGCATGGTGTCAGCTTTCATACAACCTTAACTAAGTTAAGCAACACATGTCCCATTAGGTGGAGTTGTATTTTAGAAGGTTTCAGGGGCTTACAGTGAAGTCCTTTTACAACTGCCTCTTCATTAACTACTCAGTTGAGGTCTCCTACACTACATTATTCTCCAGGCTTTACATAGTAAATGTACCTAGTCTGGATGACCATTTTTGCAAGGTAGCTTATCAACCAAATTTGTTATAGAGGTGAGCTTCTTCCACCAACTACTAGCAATTCCCAGAAACACTTGGGGTTTAAAAATGACTTCTACGGTAGAAATTAACCACAGTCTGATCGAAGATAATTGCGGCACAAGATTTGCAGATGGGAACTCATAGCAAAATTTGAATTCATTTTTTTTATGGATGTTGACTTACATTTTAAGCAATTTTTCTAGGGTTCTTCTTAGGCAAATCGTAAAACTTTTCCTAAAGACTAAGATAATATTGTATAATCAATCTTGCAATAATAGTTGACAAGGAACCTTTGGCTAAAAGACAAGAAGTCAAATGTTCCTATAAAGAAATCCTCACTCTTGTATTTTGTTAATTATGACATTTTTTTTCCTTTTCTAAAGATTCCATTGGAGCTAAACTAAAGTATTCCTCTATATATATACCTATATACACCTTCTCATCTTGTTTTTTTGCTGTATAAAATTTTCCATATCACAACTTTATTCGTATTCCCTCTTTACATACAGTTTATAAAACTTGTAATTTGATTGATTTTTCAACTTGAACAGATTGCTCACTCGAATTTAGATGAAGCTTAGTGCTATGTATTTTCATGGTTATCCATGCAAGGGCAGTTGTGAGCAATTGAAGTAAAATTGAAGGTAGCTAGCTAGTTATAGGTGATAATTGAATTGTTACTTTCTTGTCTTTAAAATGGTGATACATTTGGTCTAAAGTCATCAATGGATGCCTATGGCTACGTTTTCATTTATAAATGTTTATGCATTGGTGGATGCATATTATCCTATTATCATTTTTGAATGGATATGGACTACTTGAGGAACAATTTTTTCAAGTCATTTTCAAATATTAAGAAATTAAAAAGAAAAGAAAGTTTTTCTTTTCTTTTTTTTCATAGGTGCATACAGAGTATCCTTGCTGCATTTTTAGTGATGATAGATATAACTAGAAAGTTGGCACATGCCTTGCTTAAGTACACATAAAATAAAAAACAATACTAGTGATGGAGATGTTAATAAACATAAAACAAAATTATATAAGTTCCTTCTGATGCTAGCTAGGTAGCCATCTAAGCTCTGCCTGGTGTAATGTTCACAAACCAACCATGCACATTTTTTCATGTATATATCAATCTGTGGTAGCTCGAGAACATTCATTAATTTATATTTTTCACTCATAGTTGTATACATGCGAGTAGAAAACTTTAATAGGTATTTCATGTTAACTTCAATAGTGATTTTTTTTTTGTCCTTCGATGTGGGGTAGATCAAGAAAATTTCATAAAGATGGTAGGACCCTATATAGTGGAGTGAAGGGTTAAAGAAGAAATGACATTATCGTAAGAAATATATTAAATATCACAGTAATGTGTGTTTGATCGATAAAAATAAGAGGAATCAGCCCAAACAACTTTTGAATGTTTAGAATGGGTCCGTGTGAACCTTTTACAATATCACAAAAATGTGGTAGAAGAAAATGTTTCGTTACCATATCACGGTGGCAACAGGGGCAAGAAACATGTCAAGTCCCTTTTAACCTATCTGAAATGAATTAAATAGGAGGTTTGGCCTCACCGGGAAGCTTTGATCTCCGGGATCTGAAGATAATAAACACTGGGTCTTGAAAGAAACTAAACTTAAATAATATATTGAGTTATGTAAAAATGTGTAGAGAGCTTACAAGTACTAAAGCTTAAGCTTTTATAGGCCTTGGAGCCTGACCACAAATGGAAACAAAATCAAATGAAGACTAACCTAATTAAACTAAAGGAAACAAATTACAAAATAATCACCTAAATCAAAAGACAACAAATTAACTCTTGTATGTAGTCGTTCCCCACCAACTATACTTAGCTCTTGTCTCTTTTTTGGGCCTCATAGATTGTTAAGCTCTCATGGGCTTCTATTAAAGGGCTTTATGAGTTATTCTATGTAATGTATCTGCCTATGCTTAGGCTATTTTAGGCCGGTGCAAACAATGCCCTCCAGGATTTAGATTGAGGTCGATACAGATGAATAGGTCCTACCCTCGTTTTAAGGTCCCAAATGGCCCATTTGGCATAAATCAGCCCACTCGCACCTCTAGTAAAAATTGCCTTTTTTACAACCTAAAATAGGGTCATTTATGTCATTTGGTCTGACCCTTTAGCTTCCAATAACTACTCACCTTTACCATCTATTAAAGGAAAGTAACCTTCAATCATTTGACCTACTTTGAAAAAAAAGCTTCTCTCTCTCTAACCTCCAGAGATTCTCTATCTAACAACATGCATCTTTGACTCTAAGATCTCTTCGCCAGGTATGTCTCTTTTTAGCCTACTCTTTGCCTATTCGGTCTTTTTATTTTCTTGTGTATTTCATTTGGCGTCTAAGTGCTTTTAGTGGTCTTGTAGTCATAGGGAAATCAAGGAAATCATCCACTTCCTAGATCGATCAGGAGACCGACCTCCTTGAAGGTGAATGATATTATAAACAATATTATATAAGCTTCAACAGCCATGCCTGAGGTACTCTTCCATCCCCTTGATTGTCCTGGTACTATAATTCTTAGTCTTATTATTACTGAAGAGGATAAGTGGATTAGGAACTTTATACCCACTTGTAAAGAAGATCCCCTTAGGTTTAATCGGCCAAATGACATGACCTTATGGAGTAAAAACATTCCATTCGATCTTGGCCGAGTCCCTCCTGAGACTACTTAGCATGGTTAGCTCGTTTAGAGGCCACCTTCTCTCAATCTTGGAATGAGATAGGTATATATGATATACTCTAAGTATCTAAGGCCGATATTCCTTTGAATAAACCCTTATTATCAGCCATTTCTTTGTTCTGGTCTCGTTCGAGTAATACATTTATTTTTAAGGATGCTATGATGACCGTTACTCTATATGACTTAGTAGTCATGTTCGTCTTCAGCCATCTGGAGAAGAGATCATTCCTCGACTCGAGGCCAATTGCTCTAGCATTAGTTTTTCTTTTAGAGCACATGAGCTATGGGCCTTTCATAGCAATGAACATGAAATCCATTCTTTCTCCTGATAAGATTGAACATATTATTTTTTTGCTATACTGGCTTTACTGATTTATTGGCTGCCCTAGTTCAATTAAGGTCACCAAAGAACTCCTCCCACTAGCTGTAGCACTAGCCGATGGCCGCAAACTGTCGTTACGTCCCTTTGTCTTAAGTTAGTTGTATAGGGGTATGCATCAATTAGTTCCTTCTTATGATATGAATGATTTCAAATCTGGTCTTGGCCCCTTATGGATTATCCAACTATGGTTCAATGTTTACTATCCTGAGCTTATGAATTAGCCTCCTAAACCCGCTTTCAAATCCCTGAGGTGCTATGCCCCTTGACTTTCCAAATTTGAGTGTAAAATTTTCAACCTTTCAGGAATTCTTTCATTTTTTTTATAATACCCGTGACCGATTGGACACTCTCCTATGCCCACTCATTTCTGCTAGTTATGGTCCATCCTGGGTGTTTGATGATTATAGAGAATACCACATATCGATTGAATGGGAATCAGCCTGGAATAGTATGTTAGTGGCCAGGGATTTTCCATTCGGGCTTCATTTAGATCCCAGAAATAATAAATGTGGGGTTGAGACTTATAATCCTCACCTGGTGTCTAGGCAATTTTGCCTGTGTCTATCCCAACCTTTCCCTTTCTTCAGTCATATAACTCTCCTTTCTACAAAAGGCCAACTTTCACATCCATTGATTTCTATGAGAAGCTTGCCAAGGCCTTTCAATTATCAGCTTTGAATCTTAGGTTGTGCACTCTGCCTATAAATTCTTGTAAGACACAATTATTCATTGACTATTGGGATTATATATACGACAAGAACTTCTATTTTCCTTTTGATGAATTAATCAATATTCAAAAATGGGAACTGACCGATGATCAGGCTTCGTCTTCTTTGCAAGATTAAGCCAAGATGAGAGGTGAGTATATTCGTGATATTCACCAGTTTGAAAATTTCTATCACTGCAAGTATAACTATCGAGATCAAGATAAAATGCGGAGGAGGATGACACAAGTCAAGGTCGAATTGCTATGGGAATATGAACTTGAAAGTTATGCTACATATCTATAAATATGTTTTAATTATCCCGAGGTGACCGATCTTGACGTATGTTCATGCTCTTATGTGGATTGTTCTCCATAGATTCCAACAGCTCCTTTTAGCATAACCGATCCTATTTATTATAGTCCTAGGCTGAGAGACAAAGTGAGCTGGACTGGTAGTTTCATTGGCGGCCCTATAACAGTGCTTTGGACTGTTCAAACATCATCCTCCTTCGCACATCCTTTCATCAAACGATCAGATAGCTGTCTTGCACTATATTTCCATATAATTCTCATGCACTTCCTTTTCACCTTGCTTTTTGTAGAAACTATCAGTAAGCCCATTGAGGTACCTGAAGGTCAATCAAGACTAAAAAAAGGTAAAACTTCTCATCGGTCATTCAAGCCAGGTGTAAAAAGTAACTCGAAATTAGCCTCTAATACAACAAAGGCCCTCCAGATAGAGGATCTGACTGTTTCCCTTTCAAAGAACCCCATTATGGTTGAATCCTCAGCCAAGTTAAGTCATGAAACTGATGCTATCCTCATTGAGACTTCAGCTAAACCTAGTCCTGTTGCTAAGCCCTCGATCAAGCACACTCCTGACTCCTCCATCAGAGTAATTTCGAAGGACTCTTTGGACTTATCTCCCTTGACTAGTCCTGTTAAGCAAACACCTCCTTCCTAACCTCTGAAGGAAGCAAACGTCTTTAACCAAGTATTCCTTTGAGCTTTATTTATTTTAATTTAACCATCTCATATTTCTTTTCAAATTCTCAACCTATGATTTCCTAGGATTCTCTTTCCAACATGTTCGACGAGTTGGAGGCTCAGATCTAAGAGATTTCTAGTAAAGGAGAGGTTAGTAAAGGTAATGATGTCTCATCTGACCATGATCTAACCGATCCTTTGACATATACTATGGCTGACTTTGAGGAGCAACTGTCTAAGGAGGTGAAGAGGTATCTGAAAGACCTGATTGAGCTAATGGAAAGCCCATCCTTCTTCTTTCTGGATGAGGAATGCCATGGTTGGGCTAAGGGCCTTCTGTAATATCTGCATGACAATGCTCATCGCTCTTCAGACATCACTGATGGCTAGAGGCATATCATTGACTCGCTTCATAGAAACCTCTCCTCTCTCATCACTAATTATAAAGAGGCGGAGGTTTTCATTGATTCCTTAGCTAAGAAAGACGAGAAAAAGTACAAACTTGATGTTGAAGCAAAATCCATTGTAGAGGCCATCAAGAGGGGAAAACATGTTACTGTCAATGCTGCTGCACCCTTATCGGCATTGAACAAAGAGGTGGCCGATTTAGAAACACTCTTGAAAGATAAACAGGCTGAGCTTTCTCGCCTGCAGGCTGAGCAACAGCAAAGAGTTGATAATGCCAATGCATATGGTGCTAGAATAAAGGAGATACGTGAGAAGAGATCACCCCTGCACCTCTAATTGGATAAGCTTTAAGTGAAAAAGGAATCGGCCTTGCTTAACAATGAGAATTCTATGAAGGCCTTATTTGAATTTTGTCAAACTTTTAAGAGTGCTTAGACGGTCGGGCTATGACCGATAAATAAAATTTTGAATGCTTTGTCACCTATGATGGTTGAGAATATTTAACTTTTTATTAGCCTGGTGGGTGGCCTGTTTAATATAAGTGCATTTTTATCTTTATATCTGCTTGCAATGACCAATTTATATGACTGTTTTGAAGTAACTATTTTGGCCGAATAACTTTAGAATGGGCTAAAGATTTTTTTAACTAATCGGCCTAAAAAACATGATTGAGTAAAACCTTAGCCAGAATGTAATGATTCGGCCTAATAAATAATTTATTTAGTTTGATAACATGAAGCTGGCCCGAAAGCATCCAATCGACCTTGAAAATGAAATTAATCCTTGAATACTGACTGGATATTTAGATTAACTACATATTCATATGAAAACTAACTATCTGTCCTTGTTTGCAATATCAAACATTAACCTATCCACACCATCCCATAAAGAAGGGAAATAAGCCTTCAAGTACTTGCCATTAATCGGCCTTGCGTGTTCGCTGCCATCATTATTCGCCAACAGATAAGCTCCACCTCTTAATACTCGAATCACGGAGAAAGGTCCCTCCCAATTAGGGCTCCATTTTCCAAGTGCTTGGTCTTTCTGTCTAATTGGTAGCATAAGTTTCCAAACCAAGTCTCCTTCTTTAAAGAACTTATATCTGACTCTCTTATTATAAGCGCGCTCCACTCTTATCTTTTGCATCCTAATTTGGTCATACGCTAGTAGCCTTTCTTTATTTAGCTTATCAAGCTCTTGTAACATACTCTGGCTATATTATGAGGCCGATAGATTTGAATGGAACTGCCTTCTTATAGATTCTATTGTTAGTTCCACTGGCAACATGACTTCATGGCCATATACGAGCTTAAAAGGTGAAGTGTCTATTGTCATTTTCTAGCTAGTTCTTATCGCCCAAAGGACCTCAGATAGTGTCTCGTGCCAGGTTCGAAGATTTTCCTTAATGGACTTCTGGATCACCATTTTTACTACTTGTTCATTGCTTCGGCCTGCTCGTTTGCTTGGGCATAGTAAGGTGAAGAGTGAAGTAATTTGATCTTATAGTTATCAGCGAAAGCCCGAATATCCTCCCTAATAAATATGGTATCCTGATCTGTGGTTATGAACTCTAGGATTCCAAAACGATGTATAATGTGTTTGGTGATAAAATCAATGACTGATTGTTAATTAACGGTCTTTAGTGGAATAGCTTCTACCCATTTTGTGAAATAATCAGTGGCAACGAGTATGAATCCACACCTCTTTAAAGATGGTGGGTAATCTTTCCCAATAATGTCTATCGCCTATCCCCTAAATGGCCAAGGCTTGACAATTAAGTGGAGATCTTTAACTGGCTTGAAAATAAAGATCATTAGACTTCACTAATGAAGAGGAATGAGGTCTGATCAATGTTGGTACAAACTAGATCTTGTATTTGTAATCAGAGCCCGATTGGGCCAAATCATTAGCTTCTTTATTAGCTTCCCTTTCCAGGTACTACAAATGGGCTCTTGTAAACCCTTTTAGCATATGCTGAACTTTCTTCCAATATGCCCCTAGTATGGCCGATTCATATTTATATTCTCCTGAAACTTGCTTTACCACCAATATTGAATCACTAAAGATGTCTACATCATGGACTCCAAACTTAGAAAGAATATAAAGGGCTATCAGGAGGGCTTCGTATTCGGCATAATTATTTGTACAAGGGAAATCGAGCAAGAATGATAGCTTCGTCTTGATGTTATTGGTGACTCCAGTACTACACCTGCCCTCGAGCCCGATGGGGATCTTGAACCATCAAACTATACTCTCCATCCCTTAGCTTTGCAAAAATCTACTTGCATTTCTAAAGTAGGGTAATCGGCTAAAAATTCAGCTAACACATGCCCTTTCACGACTTTATGAGGCACATATTGCAATGTGAATTTTGACAAGGCCACAACCCATTTACCAACCCTATTTCTGAGGAACGACCATAAATGATATATTTGATAACATCGGTATGGCTGATCACCCACACCACAGAAGAGAGCAAGTAATACCTGAGCTTGCAGCAAGTGAAATATAGACAAAGCTCGAGCTTCTCAATGGAAGAGTACCTTATTTCTGTATCCGTTAACGCCCAACTGAGGTAATAAATAGATCATTCATATCCATCCTGCTCTTAGGCAAGAAAACTACCCATAGAGGTTTCTGAGGCTGAAATGTAGAGCATCAAAGGGAAATTCGGCCTTGAGGTAGCCATGACTGGAGGGTGAGTCAAGTATGCCTTTATCTGATCAAAGGCACGTTGATGCTCGAATATCCATATGAAATCTTCCCTGTCTTTAAACTTAAGTAGGGGTGACCAAATTCTCAATCGGACTACCTTATTGGATATAAATCTTCTGAGGTAATTTCTTTGCCGATTAATCTTTACAGCTCTTTTTTGGACTTAGGAGGTATAGCTTGAATGATTTCCTTAGTCTTGTTGGTGCCTACTTCCACCTTCTCTGGTCACCAAGCATCCCAAAAAATGGGTTGTTGATACTCTAAAGGCACATTTGAGAGGGTTCATTTTTAGATGATGGAGCCTCATTCTTTCGAATATTTTTATTAGGTGGTCCAAATGTTGCTCATCGGCCTTGAACTTGATAATTCTATCATCTATATACACTTTCATGAAAATCTCCAATCAATGAATTGAAGATCTGGTGCATTTCCCATTGATAAGTTGCTCCTGCATTTTTAAGGCTGAAAGGCATGACCACCCACTCATAGCTCCTAAGGGCACCAGGACATTTGAAAGCCATTTTACTTACGTTAGTCTCTTTGATCTTTATCTGATTATAGCTCGAGTGACCGTCCATGAGACTGAGAATGAAATGGCCTAATGCAGCGTTAATGAGCATATCGGCCATAGGCATCGGATACTCATCCTTTAGAGTTGTAATGTTCAAATTTCTGAAATCAATGCACATCCTGATCTTGCCATTCTTCTTTACCATAGGAACTATGTTTAAGAGCCATTGGGGGGTATATTATGCTTTTTTAATGAACCCTGCTTCAGTTAGCCTCTATATTTCATCGGCCACTATCTTCTCCACATCTCTGGACATTTGTCTAGGAGGCTGAATGTGAGGCCGATAACTTGGTTTGATAAGAAATTCATGTTCCACCAAATGTCGGTCTAGGCCAAGTATTTCTTCATATGTCCAAGCAAAGTAGTCCTTATATGTCTTTAGTAACTACACCAGCTTTTCTTCGAACTTCGAGCAGAGCTTGGAACTAATATAAATTGGTCGTTTATCGGCCTCATTCCTGAAATTGATTTCCTTTAGGATATCCGGAGTCTAAATGAGGTCATCCCCTAGTTTGCTGGCAAGGATGTGCGTATCACCTACTTTCAATCGCCCTATGGGATCCTACTCTTCCTCTTCAAAGATGCACTTGGCCGATAGGATTTGTCTATTGTCTGAAGAGGTTTGCAATATCATCATCATCATTAGTAATGATAGATAAACTCATTGCTCCTGTAGCCATCATTGAAGGCCGATCCAATTCGATATTTGGCTTGGTACATTTCCTAAAGCCAGTGAAGTGTGGCAAGTACATCATAGCCTCTGCATGAAAGGCCTCCTCTCCAAATGAGTTGGGATCCCCATGCATAACCTTTACATCCCCTTCTGGCCTCCATATAAACAACATTTGATGCAAGGAGGAGGGGACACAAGCATTGAAGTGAATCTAATCTCTACCAAGAAGCACATTGTAGTTGGTTTTTACATCCATGACAAAGAATCCCCCTTATAATTCATGCCTGCCTACTTCTAGCATAATGTACCCTTCAGGAGCCCGATCATGCCTTGCAAAATCGGTCATAATAGCATCAGTTTTTTCAAGATCTTTAATCTCTAGATCAATCTTTTTCAGTGTTTGGAGTGGTAAAATATTGACTCTAGCACCATTGTCAATTAAGACCCTTTTCATTTCCACTCCGTTGAAATCGGCCTTAATATACAAGGGCTAAATATGTCTGGTCATGAGAGGATCGGGCTATGGAATAGTTAGGGATGCCCCTTGACCATTGTCCAATTCACAATCATCAGGGGTGATAATGTCCCATCCAATGTGGATCTTTGGCTAGGCTTTAGTTTGAACTCATTTAGCAAGGTAACCACATTAATATTGGAGCTCGATATTTCTCCTTTTGGTGATGGTGGGGGTAGTGGTTCATCTTTGATTTTCCCTTCCTTTGCAAACCAGTACCATTGCACCTTCTCTTTTCCCTTATCTTCTTTGTGAAGGTTGAAATTGGAGTAGGGCTTCTTTTGAGGATCAATCTTCTCACCATACATCTTTTTGATAGCTCGATCTCTGTCATCATCCATTCTTTTCTCATGCTCCCTTTCTCTGGAAGTTTTTTCTTTTTCAAGCTTTAAAGGCCGATGGGTTTCTTTTTCTGGTTGAGGTCTTCTCCTTTCTGAACCCCTTGAGGCCGCTGGCTCATGACCCTGTTGGGGTTATTGGCAAAGCCTCTACATCCTCCTCTTCTGGGTTTTGGTTATGCTGATTCTTCCATCTTTGTCAGGAAACCATACTCTCTTAAACACATCAGTTTTAGGTTTATGCCTTTGCCATTCCTCAGTTGCTCTTGGCTTAAATGTGGCTGATTAAGTGAATGGCCCTAATCCCTTTGGGGAATCTTGCCCTGCTCATTTCTTAGCCTTGGCCATTTTGGTGAGTGAGATCGGCTTCTATTATCAGTTGAGGATGTCACCTTCCTAGCTTCAACTCTTGACTGATTTGGGGAACCATATCGATCTCGTTTTACATGCTTTGGTGATCTACTGCACTTCCTTAAAGTGTATTTGAAGGAATGCTGGCATGTCGGGCATATGACCTCTTCCTCATTAGTGAAAGTAACATCCCTGTTCACATTTGAGCTTTCTATCCCTTCATCTTCTGGGAACTTTAACTCCACCCTGACCCTTGGCCAATCAGGAGTCCATGGTTCTCCCTTCTCTGGGCTAAGGACTTTCACTTCCTTAGGGAAGATCATGTTACATGGTATTTTAGGTAACACCATGCTGATAGTCTGAGACTTCCCCTTTCCTAGGAATAAAAGTAGTGACAATTGCCTTATGAAGACTCACTTTCTCTACAGCTCCAATGGGTTCCCTTAACTAAGCCACTACTTATGAGTCGCTGACTCATTCTTCAACAGGCACACAGTCAGAGCCCTAGGCTCATCCCTAGCCATTTGAATTACATTCCTAAAAATAACACAGTTATTAGTAATATGCCTCTAAGAATTATGCAATTTATAATATTCTTTAGCAGTCCGATCCCTTGGAGGAGGAATGACATGGCCATCAGAAAGTTTAATCTGGCCGTTTTTAATTAGGGCATCAAAGATATTACCAGCCTTAGTAAGATTAAAAGAATATTCCCTGGCTATCTGATTTATCTTAGGATTTTTCTTCTTCTGTTTTACAACTATTGGCCTCTTCAAGGCCTGACATTCATTAGGTTTGGTTCCGATATATTCAGCCATATTTATGGCCTCATCGTCAGTATCGGTCTCATAATCTTCGTTTATGGCCGATACTTCAAGGGGATCCTAGTAATAAGTTCTCTTTAAGGAATACCTTCTTTTGTCCTTTTCCTTGAGCAACCTTTCATAGCTAGCAGCTCGAGTAGTAAGCTCAAATAGGTCCCTAAAGTGGTGACCCTTAAAGTGCTCCCTCATTGAGTAGTTAAGCCCTCTGACCACCATGGGGACACATTCGGCTTCACTGATGACCGAATGACACTGAGTCCCAAGTTTGTGGAACCTTATTATGTATTGTTCCATAGAATCACCTGGTAACTGAGAGATCCTCGCTAGATCGGCTAAGGAGATATCAGGCCTAGCCCTATAAAATTCCACATGGAATTTTTCTTCCAAATCTTTCCAAGTGGTGATAGAGTTGGAAGGTAAGTGTGTATACCAGATGAAGGCCGATTTGGTCAGGGAGTTGCCAAAGAGTCTCAGCCTTCAAAAGTCATTGGCCGATGCCTCTCCGCATTGTACTGTAAATCGGGCTATATGCTCAATTAAAGATTGTTATTTCTCCTCACCCAAAAATAGTACAAACTCAGGAACTTTATATCCCCTTGGAAATGGGTGTAACTTATCTATCCAATAAGGATAGGGCTTATTGTACATCGGCCTAGAAATAGGTTTGAAATCTGTACCCATTTTTTTAATGTGTCTCTTAATAGACACTAATCGGTCACTGGTGGCTGATACTCATACTTATAGTCATTAGTATTGTAATGTGCATGATTACTATATGAATCTGTTGTTATCATAGATGTGCCTTAGTGCCATTTTGTAATGTATAATGACATTGTAAATTATCCATATGACAATAAAATATTCATTTAAATAAAGTGTTTGTTTATTTGAGTATTTACCTTTTAGCATTATGTTAAATAAATTTATTATCAAGAGTTGATAATATGAGCTACAAATTTATTTAGTGCATATGCTATAAATTATTCATAGTCAAATAATTAATATTTGGGTAATATTAATTAGAATCACCTCTGTCTATTTTCCTTGATTAGTATATGATGCTAATAGTGGGAGGCAGTGAGTCTCATGCTACTTGATATGAGATATCAGAATAGACATGTGGATACTCATATGATGGGTGGATCAAACAGTGACATTAGATATTTGATCGCAAGGATATTCACTTATAATCAACGATCGCAGTCTAGGTCATGATGGTGCATATAGTCCTTTGACCTGAGGTAACACGGTCATCCACGTTTGAGTGGTTAGAGTTTTTACCGCTTATATTCTTGTGTTAATCACACATGAGTATATGGCGTGTGGTGGCTCTAGTCAGTTGATTGTAGGGATGAGTGTTTAACCAAGATGGGATTCATTGCCCGGAGTGAACTGGGATAGATCCTATGCTATCTAAGTTTATTCTTGATGAATAAGTTCCTAGCTAGGACAAATATAACATAGTCTGAAAGAGTTTCAGTGCTAGAAAGTGTTTCTAGTATTTATTATATTTTATCAAGAATAACTTGAGATGAGGTCATATGATAAAGCTATTAGAGTTTGATTAAACCTTGACTCTAGGCTATATCGGGATCTTCAGATGAATGGATTTTAGTGCACGGTAATTATGACCATAAGGGTTTGTGTGAATCAAAATATGCATTGATATCTAATTGGGTAGTTGTGATATCGATGCTAGGGGTCACTCACAACTTATGAGAACTAAATGTGTATAATTGGGATTTTCACATTTAGGCTTGAAAGAGTTTTAAGTAATATCAAGAGTTGATATTATATTCTCATTGCCAATTAAACATGAACTTAGTAAGTCACACCTAAAAGAGTTTTCCATATCACCTTATTAATTTAATTATTGATTAAAGAGTTTAATCAATTAATTAAGATTAATGGAATTGGATTTATACTTTGAGCAATGATTCTAGCATATCATGAAATCTAATTCCACCAAGAGTTTAATTATTAAATACTTGATTAATATGAGATATT
>CATIWK010030129.1:0-13021 GCA_949634005.1 Mallotus japonicus | reverse complement strand
ATATATATACACACTAAACAATATGTATATATATATCTATATTTAAATAAAATAAAAACTAATAGAATTTAATAAAATTAATAATGTTAAAATAATACTTAAATACCAAATATTTAAATTAATTAACTAAATAATAAATTTTAAATTTAAAAATTTTTTTATTAACACTGCAAATCTCGAAATTAAGTTTTAAAATTTAAAAATAAAACGCGGGTCATCACATAAAAAATAAAAAAAAAAGGAAGGGGGAAAGAAAAAATAAAATTTAAAAAAAAAGAAAAATGAATAAAGAAGGAAAAAATAAAGGGAATAAATTTAAAAAGAAAGAAAAAATAAAAATGAAAGGAAAAATAAGGTAAAAGGAAAAATGATGCATACCTGTAAGTAAAAGTGACAAAAGTGTAAATAAAAAGTGTAAAATCAGTAAATAACAAAAAAATTGAATATTTTAGTAAATATTTTTTAAAAAGTGCCTATTTGTGTAAATATCTCATTAATCTACTGCTAACATAAATTTTAATTAGGGTTACCAATAGAACCTAATTTACTAATCAATTTTATAGAAAATAAAAACACAGAAAAATAAATATTCACTATTTTCCACTATTGGAGCTATTACAACATCTATGTAAAAATTAAAATTAAATAAATACAAATCCAAAAGCCAAATAAATAAAAATACAAAATAATTCAACCAACAACAAAAATACATAACTAAAATAAAATAAATAAAAATCCTAAAAATTTCGTGGAATTAAAACAAGGCTTAAACCATAACATTCCATGGATCTTCATGGATTTGATTTTTTAATTCAATCACATCCATCTCCTAGTTTCAGGTCACTCCCATCATGGCCATTAACATAAAAACACATAAAGCAAATAAAATAAAATGATTAGAATAAACTCAAGGAAATATTAAAACAAAATAAATAAATTACAATAAAAGAAATAAAAGAAGAGGAAAAGAGGAAAATGGATGATTATGTGGATGAAGTATTGATTGTTCCTCAGAATCTGTTTAATTCACCGTGTGAATAGAGTTTGCATATTAATTGATTATGATCTTAGGTTTGATTGTCTTTCCAAAAGATTTTTTTTTTTTAAATTAGAAGAACAAGAACACAGAACCCAAAAACATAGAACTGTAGAACCAAAGAAAAAGATTTTATTTACGTGAAATCTCTTTTTTTTTTTTTCTCTCTAAAAGAGGAGCCTTTCGCAAAAAAAAAAAAAAAAAAAAAACAACAACAACAACAACTTTAGTTTATATAAAAAATCAAGTAACCTCCTATGATTATCAAAATCACAGGAGACAAACTCTTTTTATTTATATGATAAATACCTTATCTCATGTATTTATCAAAATACAATTTTATTTATTTTATTTTTATTATTTTTTATTTATTTTCCAACCAATCAAAAACAAGAAAAATGATTTCAAAAAATTAAAAAATAGAATGGAGTGAATCGGAATTGCAAAATTCCGACCAGAATTGCGTATTTCCAATCGGAAATGCATAATTTCGATCGGAATTATGCATTTCCATTATGTATTTCCGATCGGAAATACGCAATTTTGATCGGAATTGCACAATTCCGACAGGAAATGTGTAATTCCGATCTAGAATTTTTTATTTTCGGTCCCTTTTCCCATTTTCTTTTATTACAAATCGACCCACAAAAGAATATAAAAATTTATAGTTAGGTCCTGAAAAGAGTTGCAATTAAGTCCTGAGATTCAAAAATCAAAATCTTAAAGACCTATTTTTAACAAATTATCATCATTAGATCCTCTATCGCATCCATGCTCTAATCATCCCAAAATTGGGTGCTTACAATGTTTCTTGTTTGAATAGTTAATAGCCTTAAGTTTTGCTCCTCGTGCTAATTGATCAGTTCTCTCTAGTGATGATTTGTATGAACTTGAGGTATATCCTAAAGCTTATTTTCTTTGAACATTCAACTAGATCTCTCATATTTTATCTTCACAAGACATGAAGCTAAAAAACATCAAGGACACAGTCATGGAACCTTGCCCAGATTTCCTTGATGTTAGGTAATTATTTCATTATTTTCATTTTTCCCTCAATTGATTCTTTCTAAGATTAATCTTTTGATTTAAAATTTCATATTTTTCTCCTACAATAGAAAAGATGGTAGCTCTCTAACCCTCATTCACCAGGCTACCACTACTGTATCCAAAAAAGAACCTCCACTCCCTTATCTTAGCACTTATTCCCAAGACTTCCTTTTCAATAAAGAATGCAGGCCATCTCCATCTTTCCTTGAGTCTTAGGTTAAGCCATCTCAAAGATAGAATCAGTGGATTGATAGGTTGTCTCCTACCTTTGAATTTATTTGGGCTAAACTTGGGCTTACTCAATTCATAAACATGACCAAGCAACCTATCCATTATCAACTTGCACTGATCACTGTTGCCCTCAAGTTTGGTCTCCTTCTAGTAATTGCTTTACTTTTCCTTTTGGCCACATGTTTGTCACTCTTCTATATGTGTTTATTTTTACTGGACTCCCTGTTCTTGGAGATGATATGGTTTATTTGATAGATCGCCCTGAGTATATGGAAACTGATATCTATTCCAAAACTTTTGAATGCTACCCAAAAGTCATCAATCATTATATATGTATTTCTAGTCCTTCCACCCTTGAGGAGCATATAGATTTCCTTTAGATTTTGTTGTGCAAGTATTTATTCTATTATGTTTCAGGGAGACCTAACATTGAGTACCTTCCTCTTACTAAATATTTGGCCAATGAGGACCAGCATGCTTTGGGTTGTATTTTCCTAGGTTATTTGTATTCAAACCTTAGGAAATGTTTAGCCAAGGATCATTTTCATTATATGAATGGTGGTATGTGGTTCCTACGATTGTGGCTTGTAGCATACTTTATAGAGCTGAGGGATGAATCTCCTTCACTTTCACTTTTTTCTCTCAACTCCATAGGTAGTACACTCATATCACACAGATGTTATTGGGCCCTTAACGAGCTATTCTCTTTATTTTCTTCATTGACCCAAAGAGAAAAGATAAAGCTATTTTTGTACGAGAATATTTTGGACCGAAAATGGCTTGAGCACGTTATTTAGTTTAGGGGTCTGATTGATAAACAAATTTTCTATAGGGTCACCACTCCTAAACCCTTTGTGATGGGTGGGCGATATGACTATTGATTAGAGGGTGGTTTATCTGGTACCCCTTTATCTTTTGAGATGTATTTTCCATTTCTATTTGGTCCTCAATTTGGCCTAGAGCCTTTCATCTCTTTATTTTCCTTAACTATTAATATTGTACCTCTGTATAGTATCGATCCTCTCTCTTGTTCCAAAGAAGTCATTATGGAGATTCAAAATGGGTTGAGGCACTTACATTTATGTGTTACGACATGAGCTTTGAGGATTTCGCTAATTATAACCAATGGTGGCATTCAAGATACAAAGAATTACTTTTGTCTTTTCTTGAGACTTCTAGTGGTAATAACTCTAACTATTATTTTTATATTTTATTTCATCATTGACAATATTAACCCTTTTATTTCTTTTACAGAGATTATTACCCGAAAGAAGAAAGACTCTAATGCTACTTTTAAGGATAAAGGGAAACAAGTAGCAATTAGTTTGAAGAAAAGAAAAGCAATTGTCCCTACTCCTCCACCACTAACCCGTAAATCCTTTCGGCTTAGTTCCATTCAGAGCTCTTCCAAGGAAAAATCTAAAGAAAAAGTGGAAATTGAAGAGATAGAAGATGAAGATGAAGACAAAGAGGAAGAATTGACCTTGGGCTCCAGAAACTTCTTTTTCCTTTTCTTTCTATTTAATTGACTGCATTTTATGACTTTATAATCTCATTTGTCTTAATGAAACAGCTAACACTCATGAGAATGAGGCTCCTACCATGCCTCGAGACACGCCTTCACCTACTGGCTCTACATCTACTGAGGTGGACACTTCATTTCGTCTATAGAAGATTGCCTCAAGTAAAAAGGCTAGTGTTCCTTGTTGGGTTTTTGTGATGCAAAATACAGAGGAAATTAAAAATTTTAATCATGAAACCCCTTTACAGGATCCATGTAATTCGAATAAATCAATTGATAGGGATTCTAAAAAAACTCACCAAGACGATTTTAAGGAAAGAAGGTTGGATGGGAGAGAGGGGGTTCACAGCGGTGACACCCTACCTCAAGCTTTTTATGTCTTTTTGTCAGATTAAGATGTCGCCAATAAAACCACGTCCTATACCGGTATCCACATGAACAAGGTGACCAAAGCAATGTTCGTGTGCTAGCACCTTTTCAAAGATAACTCTTTATTTTATTCTTCTCTCTAAGTGCATTTTTCTTTTCTCAAAAGAAGTGGAAGAAGAAGGAGGAGAATTAAGAGATTAGCAAACCCTAGAGAAAGTGATTTATATATAGACATTCCAACTAAGGTTTTTTCAAACCACTTACTCACCAAAATGCTTTTGGTAAGATTAAACTTCCTTTTTTCTACTTTGGTTCTAATTCCAAAATTAGAATCATTTCCAACTTATTTAAGATAACACTTACCGTAAATAATATATATATATATATATTATTTATTTATTCTTTCAGAGAGATTATCATTGGGTTAATTAACCCAAGTCTACTTTGGACATGTTCTAAGTGTGCGACCCTATAGGTTCACACAACGTTAGCAGTGGGCCTAAATTCCCATTTTAGCCCACAAGTCATAAGTGGCCTCTAGCAAGACATTATGACTATCCAAGTTACGTGAAAGTCGATAATCCGACATAACCTAACACACAATGTGTTGTCATAGTCCTTTTGTCATGCAATACCTTGATTGAACATAAAGCATGGATTATGTCATCCTTATATTATTCAATTATATTATTTCTCGATTCCAAGTAGACTGATACTGATACTGATAACTCTTTATCAATTTATTCTAGCATGGCCATGTATTTCTCTTCAGTTTAACTTATCGAGGGGCACAAAGATATCTTCTTATCATATATGAGGGACAAATTCCATCTCAATCGCTCACATTCCTCACTTAACTGATTCTATAACCAATCACACCCCGTTTTACCATCTGGTTAAAGATGATGTAAGAATGTGTCAAAATACATAACTTATTATGTATTAAAACATGGTCATGTCAGGTCATAGGACTGAAACAATGCACTGTGATGAGAATCACTTATGACAATTATCCATGTAGTATTCTCATAGTGGGTCGATCTAGTACATCATTTCTCTGATTATGTACCTATGAGTTTGACTCAATATCTCATATACATGATCAGTAAAACGTAATCATCAGTCAACCTCATACTAATCTTTATTTATTGTTGCTCCCACAATAATAATTGACTAGGAATAATTTAGAATAGAATTCAAGTATCACCTAAGAGTTTTACTATCAAGTCACATATTTAATGACTTTAGGTAGAATTAACTATTCAAGGAACTTATTTGAAATAACTAGTAATAATGAAAATGTATGTTTATCAATAAAATGGAATTATGGCAAAGTCAAAGTATGATTCATTACAAAATTAGCCTAGGGCATATCACAAAACATTCCTCTTTTTTGCTTCAACCTTTGACCGAGTCCCCTCTCTAGTTACTCAGGTTTGATCTTTTTTGTACTCCTTTAGCTTATGAAATTACTCTTAATTACCTTTACTAATTTAATCAATTTATACAGGATCCTGATACTTGGTGTCCAATTCTTGATGAAGATTTATCCCTGGATTTAAGCTTTCGGGAAACATCTTCTACTGAATGTGGAAATGACTCCATTTCGACTATAAGTAAAGAACAAGTAAAAAAGGCTAAGGAGTCATTAAAATTTATCTTGAATTTGGAGATAGGATCATTGAGGGAGACTTAGAGGTCTGCGTTACTAGTGGATCTTGGCATCCTGGAGTATAATACCAAGTCCATAGCCATATATACTTTAAGAGAGCATATTATCTAGGATTTTTCATATTTGGATGAGGCTAGTGCTAGTCATTTGGATGCTTCTAAGCATTTATGTTCCTTCCATCAGCAGAAAATGCACTTTTTAGCAGAGCAATTGAAGATAAAAGAGATGAAAAATGGGGAAATTAAAGCCAAAGCATCCTTTGATTGGGTGGTAACAGATATATAAGACCTAGAAGCGAAGCTCCTTATTTTAAAAGCTGAGAAAGGAAAGATGCTCAAGAAGAACAAGGACATGGCATCATAGTACCAAAGAGTTGTCTCTAGGTTTAAGGATTTAGGAAAATCCTTGGATTTAGAAGGAAGTTGTCCTTAGGTGAAAAAAGCAGGACAAAAGGCCTTATAACTAGGAAGAAATGCTTAGATATATAGGATACCCTTAGGGGTTTTGACTTTGATGCTATATGATATGTATTGTGACTTTTATGTCTATGGTGACTTTGGATACCCTTGTGGCTATACGACTTGATATTTTGATATTGTTGATTCTTATGTTAACCCATTATTGTGACAGATTTACACTGGATGATTTATTTTAGATGGATTTCTTATTTTTGCTCAATTGTAAATCATCATAGAATAATTCATACACTTGTGCACCACAGCCATGCATAGAACATCAAAAGGTCCATTTTCAGTCTAAACACTGTCAAAATTTTATAAAAAAATATTGTTCACAATACTGTTCACAACAAGCATATTATTAACGAAATAAAAAAAACTCAAAAAAATTCTTTTATTGTTATTTATTTCAAAAAGTGGCTTTTTGTGCTATCTTACATTCGAATGACAAAACAAACTACCACAATTATGATTGATGATAGCTTTCTGGCTAGAGGCCAGTTACACAACTTTTAAGCCCTTTCCCTCATTTCCCATATAGTGGGAAAATATTTTTTAGGATACTTGCCATTGATGAACCTCTTATACAGGATTCCATCCAAGCTTTCTAACCAATAAGCATTGCCATCTAGTACCTGGTGAATTCTGAATAAACCTTCTTAGTTTGAAGACCATTTACCTAACTCCTTGTCCTTGGTCCCTGGTGGCAAAATCACTTTCCAGACCAAATCTCCTGCTTCAAATTTCTTCTTTTTGATTTTCTTATTATAGAGTTTGGAAACCTTCTTTTTTTAAGCTATCATACTGATTAAAGCTCTAAACCTTTCTTTATCCATGTTTTCTAGTTCCATCAACATGGCTTCAGAAAATCAGAAGTCAAATTGTTTTGCTTTGCTATCCTTAGGGAAGGGACATATACTTCTAATAGAAGAATACCATCATGTCCAAAAGTAAAGGTAAACGAGCTAGTACCAGTTGCTTGCCTTTTAGAGGTCTTATATGTCCATAAAGTTTCGAATAAGATTCTCAACCAGTCTATTGGGTTATCTTCCAGTATTTTTTCTAGTATACTGATTATGATCTTATTTGAAGCTTTTGCCTAACCATTTGCTTGGGCATAGTAGGGAGTGGAATTTAAGAGCTTGATACCATAGTCTTCTATAAATTCTCTCACTTCTTTACCAGTAAACATAGTCACTTAGTTTGTGGTGATAGTTTAGGGTATACTAAACCTATGAATAAAATATTCCTTGAAGAATGAAATGATGTCTTTCTACTCTACTTTCTTTATAGAAATTGCCTCCATCTACTTTGTTAAATAGTCAGTAGCTACAGTGATAAAACTATGGCCCTTAGAAGAAGCAAAATAGATTTTACCAATGAGATCTATAGCCCATCCTCAAAATGGCCATGGTTTCACTATAAAATACAAGTCATCAGCAGGCACTCTTTGTATGCTTTCATGCTTCTAGCATTGTTGGCACCCTTTGGCATAAGTTATGCAATCTTTCAGGATAGATGGCCAAAAATAACCATGCCTCCTTATTAACCACCATAATTTTCTCCCAGCTTTGCATGCAACACACAAACATTCACGCATATACTTTAGAATCTCCATTGTTTGTGGAAATGAAGGGCACCTTAAGAGTAAACCATCAATAGTGTTTCTAAACAACCCATTCTCTATCAAGACATAATTCAAAGCTTGAGCCCTGACTCTGAATGGCACTTTCTTGGCAGGATTCTCAAGATAGCCTTTGATCTCAGCATACCAGTCTCCTACCACATTCAGATCACAATTGAATGTCTCAATTTGCAATCTCCTTTTATGGATGGATGGATAAGCTTTTTTCTGCACAAAAATCAACTTGTGAGTCAATTCCTCTTACATTCTTAACCCATATGTAACCTGAGATAATTCATCAGCCTTCCAATTATATTCTCTTGGTACATGTATATAAGATACATTTTTAAAGGAATTAACCAATTGAATAATAGTAGTAAAATAAGGTTCTAAAGAAATGCTTGTGCATCTATATTCTCCTATCAATTGCTTAAGTACAAGCTAAGAATCCCCTATGATTAATACCTCTTTGGTTCCTAAATCTTGGAGAATTTCAAGGCCTATAATTAAAGCCTCACACTCAAGCTGGTTATTGGTGCACTTAAAGTCCAAAGTAAAAATGAGAGTCATTTTTGTTCCAGATAGTGATGTGATCACCACTCTTGCTTCGGCTGATCTGTCTATTGAAGATCTATCAAATTTAAGCACCCAAGGCTGAATATCAACTCAGTACACTGGGAGGTCTTCTTCAATGAATTCCTATGTAGGATGATCAGCTAAAAAGTCAGCCAATGCTTGTCCTTTTACTGACTTCTAGGGATAATATACTAGTGAAAACTCAATCAGGCTCAGTAACCACTTCCCAATCTTTCCTAACAACACTAGTCTATTCAGCATGTATTTCCTCAAATCAGTTTGTGAATTAACATATATCCTATGCTTTGACAAATAGTGTCTCAATTTAGTACAAGTAAAGTATAAAGCAAGACACAAATTTTCAATGAAGGAATACTTTATTCCCATTGGAGTTAGGATCCTACTTAAGTAATATATAGCTTGCTTATGACCCACTAAATTATTTTGAGCTAATAAACATCCAATATACTCATTTGTAGCTGAGATGTATAATTTCAAAGGTATTCCTTCTCTTAGAGGAACTAAAATAAGTGGCTTGGATAAATAAACTTTGATTTTATCAAAGGCATTTTGGCGTCTTTCTTCCCATTTAAATTTAGATTCCTATTTTAATTTTAATAAATCAGAGAATTCCTTAGTTTTTCTAGCAATATTAGAAATAAACATCCTCAAGTAGTTGACTTGTCCTAAGAACCTATGTAACTCTTATTTAGTCTGGAGCAGCTTGGCTTCAAGCACAACCTTTACTTTATTTTTGTCAATCTCAATGCCTCTTTAGTGAACTAAAAATCCTAAAAAATTTCCAACCTGTACCAAAATCACATTTAAGAGGATTAAGCTTTAAATGATAAATTCTCATCCTTTCAAAACTCTTCATTAGATGAGAAACATGATAAAAGGCTATTTTAGATTTTACAACTATCTTATCAATGTAAATTTCCATGTGGTGGCCAATCATGTCATAAAAAATAGCTTTCATAGCCCTTTGGTAAGTAGCACCGGCATTTTTCAAGCCAAAGGGTATGAACAGCTATTCAAAGGTCCCAATTACCCCAAGACACTTGAACACGGTCTTTGGTACATCTTCTTTAGCAATGAATATTTGGTTATAACCTGAAAAACCATCCATGAATGATAAAAGTTCATTCCTACTGGCAACATCAATCAACATGTCAGCTACAAGCATAACATATACATATGTTGGATTGGCCAAATTTAAATCTCTAAAGTCTATACACACCGGCCTTAAGCTTACTGTTCTTTTTCATTACAGAGACTATATTAAAAAGCCACTCAGCACACCTGGTTGCCCTGATGAAGCCATCTTTAAGTAATTTTTCAATTTCATCTTTAACCTTTAGTTCCACCTCCTTTGACATTCTCCTAGGAGGTCGTTGGAAAGGATGAAATTCAGGCTTTATAGGGAGGTAGTGTTTAACTACCTCTCTGCTTAGCCCATGCATCTTCGTATAATCCTATACAAAATAATCTTTGAATTCTTTTAGCAGTACAATTAACTATTTTTTAACATCTTCCTTCAATAAAGAGCTGACATAAGTAATACTTGGCTCTTCATCTGTGCTAAGGTTAACTTCTTCTAAAGGATCTTGCACTTCATGATAAAAATCTTATAGATATTGTGGTGCTTCATGTACGTCCTCCATCTTTAGTTCACCAGCATCTTCCTAAAACTCCACTAATTATCTTGTCTGTAGTCTACTGCATAATAAACTTCCATATAGTAGCTACAACCGCTACTAATTCCCATTCTATATATTTATTCGTCTACCTCCTCAATGATAGGTTTTTTCATTGGCCAATAGGTATAGGGCATGATGACTTTTTCTTTATAAATCAAATCTGATTACTTCTGGACTTTTTCTTTCATCTCTTCCTTAGAAAGGTACGTGCATTTGGATCATCATTATCTTTTCTTGTGAATTTGAGTGACCTAAGATCCACATTATAAGATTTGGCCTTCAAATTGTCTGAGCGTGTGCTGAATGGTTTGTTGTTAGCCCAGACTACTCAACTTCATTGTCATTCTATAATAACAAGAATTAATGTGGAGAAGGCATGAATCCAGTCCCTTTAAAGTAGTTCATTATAACTGGTATTTTACTATAAAGAATATAGTGAGAGAATGTCTGCTACCAATAATGATTTCAATTGGCAAAGCTCCTATAACTCTAGTTAGTTCCCCCTGTAAAAGTTGAGACAATTATGTCAGTAGATATTAAATCATTTAACAACCTTTATGGTATCACATTTATAACTGATCCATTATCTACAAGCACTCTAGAGAAAGGTTTGCCATTCAAGTGAGCCTTTATGTATAATAGCTTTATGTGCTTGGTTATTTCCACAGATTCCAGAATAACCCTTTTAGGTTGATCTAGCATAGTGGCCTGGATTATAACTCCACTAAGATGCTCCTCTACTTCCTTTGGTGAAGTTGCCCCCTAAGTGTCATGAAGTTCAATTACATCTTCTTCTGCTTCTTACATCATAAACTCCTGGGGGTAGAATGATTGAGGAAGTAGCACATCCAAAGGGTAGAGGCTCGCCCCCACTTTAAAAGTATTAATCTCCATATCTTCATTAATTTTTATGTCTCCTTCAAAGTCCACTTCTGGAACATTTGATCTACACACAGATTCCTCTTTGCTAAAATTTAGATCTTTTATGGCCTTTCTCTTGAATTGGGATATGTTATCAGGTTCCACTTTCTATATCAATTACTCTTTCTCCTTTCTCTCAACGGTCTATTGCCTCTGCAGCCTTCTTTTCTAAGTATGGGTCAATTGTTGTAGAAACTTTATGTGTTTTATATGACGCTAATGCCCACTTGGTTCTACAGGTGGTGGTATTACAAATTTGGGATGCTTTCTTTTGAATTTTGGTGTAGTTACATCTCCTTCTCTAGGCCTGAACCTGTAATTATTGTAAGTATTCCTAAAAGAGTCAGGCTTATGAAATGAATTTACTTCCTGAACATGGCACTTTCCTTGCCTTTTTTATAAATCTCAGTTTGGAACAAGTTTTCAATGGCTTCTGGGTTTGTTTGACTGCTTCCAATTGTGGCGATATCTTTAGTTCTATACCACCGGCTTGGTTTTCTGATTTCTTTTTTTAATTTCATCTCCCCAGCCAGTTGGGGCTCTTTATCTCCAAGGAAAGCCTATGGGTAGAGGTCTGAAGTACTTTATCAAGTAGTCAAATTTTTGTGATGGCTGACCAAGAGTATCCCAATTCTCTTCTTTCTCTTTCATCTTATTTTTCAGATTAATTAAAGCCGTCATATTAGCATTGACAGTGTTAATTGTTGCTACTGGTAGAAATGAGTCTTCTTCTATCAGCATTGCATCTTTCTTTTATAGGAATTTTAACACACCTTTGTTGATGCAATCATGTATCACATTTTTAAACACCCGGTAAGCATTAATATCATGATTATAAAAGTCATGATACTTACAATAATCCTTTCCCTTCAATTCTTCTTTTGTAGGTATTTTGTGATCAGGAGGCAACTTTATAAATTTCTCTTTGAGAAGAAAATCAAAGATCTGGTCTATCTTTGAGATTTTAAATGTGTATTGCACTAAAGGATTGAAGCCTTGAGGCTTCTTTCAAGCTTATGGGGCTTTCTTCTCTAACAAAGAGAAAACACAAGAGCCAGTGCTTGCAAGGTCTGCAACAACAATTTCTATGTTAGAAACTTCTTGAACATAAGTGCCTATTGAAGCCTTCCTTCTCTGATTTTCCTCTCTCAATAGTTCTTCATACTCGCTGTTAGCATAAAACCGCAAGTGTACAGATCGTGGCAAGTAATAAAGTGATGAGTAAAGTGTCGTTCCCAAGAGAAAAGGGTACTAAGTGCTAACTGTCACTCAATTTTCCCTACCTAGCACAAATCAAAATTGTAAGAATTAAATTTAATAAATTAAAATAAACAATCTACTTTAATTAATCTAATTAAACCAATGGGGATGAACTAGAGATTGGGTTTGTTTCACTAGTTAGGACTTGAATTAAGGAATTAAGTTCAACTATTTCATTGATCGCAATCAAGGGTAAACCGCTCAAATTATCTAGAGTCTCTTTCGAGATCATCTAAGAATGCCAAAATTAAATACCGCCTATTTTCATGGTCAAGTCAATTAATTAGGGCTCATTAAGTTCCTTAGCAATTTATTGATCCCCGAATGATTCGTCTACTTTCGTGATCAAGGTTCCTAAGTTTTATGACTTAGAAGCTAGTAAATTACTCAACTTTCGTTGATAGCAATTTACTAATAAACATGCAAACAATTGGGCCCTTAATTGAATACAAGATATTAGGCACAACTCATAAAATTGAATGAAAATCAAATCATTAATAAGAAATAAAAATCCCAACAAGTCTAACTAGCTACTCCAAAACCAAACTCTAAAATATAGTTTAGCCAAACATGGCTTTAAAAATAATTACAAACATAAAATAAAT
>CATIWK010030110.1:0-12027 GCA_949634005.1 Mallotus japonicus | reverse complement strand
ATTCTCATGGCTCCCAATAAGAAAACCCCATCTCAAGCTCCTTTGACCTCTCAAGCAAGAAGAGAAAAGAAAGAGCAACCCAAGAAGAATCCTCCTCTCTTCTACTCAAATTCTGAAATCAAGGAAAGAGCTTCCAAATTTGCTAAAACGAAGATAATTCCCTCAAGGTACATGTCTAAAGCGGGTCTCGATTCTCTTGGATGTTTTGATTTTGTGAAGAACTTACTTCAAAGCTTTGGTATGTACACTTTTGCATTCACACCTTTCATCACCTACCCCTCTCTTGTCATTGAATTCCTATCTTCTTTTTGCTTGAGAACCACCAATTTCAATTATCAAAACCCCTATTATATTATGCGTTTCAAATTAGGGGGTAGAGATCGCTTTCTAACCAAAGAAGATTTTGACACTCTCTTTGGATTCAAAAGTGAATGAGAGGTTGGTCCTAACACTCTTTGGTCTCCAACTTCATTTTGGGTCCAAAATACCAAGCCTAATGCCCTTCCTTTCCAAGCCGATCACTCCAAATCATCCTCCTTTTCTTTCAAGCCTCTATAGTACATTCATAGATTCATTACTTATACCTTCAATGCCTACCTCTTTTGATGACCTTTATCTCCTAAATTGCATTCTCAATAATGAAGAAGTAGCTATAGGAAGATGGCTTCAATGGCGATTATGGCTTATAAGTGATAGTGTTAGTGGTGCAATTTGTATTAGAGGAATTGTCACTAAAATTGCACAACACTTCAAGGTAAATCTTGATCGCCTTAACTCCATTCCTTATTCACTTCTTGATGACAAATTCCTCAAGAATTCTAATCAATTCAAGAAAGTGAATAATGTATTTGTTTGGAAGAATGAGGAAGTGGTTGAAGAGGAACATGATCAAGATATGGATGACATTGAACATATAGGAAATGTTGGCTTAGAGAATATAGACCTTGGTGAAGAGCAAGACCCTTCTCAAGCTCAAGACACTTCTCTTCCAACCATGACTCCAAGAAAATGGGCAAGAGCTTCAACTTCTCAAAGCATGGAAGGCGAACCAGAATGGGTTGGTAACCTCTTTGATAGACTTTCAATTGTGGAATCCAACTTCAATCAACATTTTGATCACCTTGATTCTCACTTTGATCACTTTGAGAGAAGAATGGACCACATAGAGCATGATGTTCATCAAATCCTTTCCTATCACAATGTCAATTGTACTTGGCCTCAAGTACCACCCCCTCAAGGAGATGATCATGGCTCCACTCCTTAGATATCTATGTCCTTTAGTCTATTTCTTTTTTAGTTTAATCTTGCTCTCTTAGTAGCTTTTTATGGCTTTTTAGATTAAGGTTGTACTTTTCATGTTATTTCAATGAAATTTCCCTTTCTTTATATTTTCTTTTTTAATCTTTGTCAAAAGGGGGAGAAATATGTGTGTGTATGCATGTATTTTTATGCTTCTTATTTCATCCATATGTATATATGTATTTTTATTTTCTTTCTTGAAACTATATACACATGTGCACACATATAGGGGGAGATTTAAACAAGTTATGCATGAACATAGGGGGAGCTTTATCACATCACTTATCAAATTGTTTATGCACTTATTGCACACTTAAATTATTTATCAAAGTCAAAAAGGGGGAGATTGTTAACCTTACATGGTTTAAATCAATCCTAAACTTTTGGTCTTTGATAACTAATTTAAATTCAACTAATGATGTTTATCTAGTGTGATTTATGTTCAAGAAAGATCAAACTAATTGATCTAATCAAGTGATTAAAGTCTCCATTCAATTGATGGAAGTATAAGTCTCAACCATTTGCATAAATAAGCAAATTGAATCATGTCACGAGTTGGCCATCACGATCGTGACATACGATCACGAGCTTCACCTCAACAGGACCCTATTCATATGAAGATTCTGAGCCCCTCATGATCGTGAGGTGCTCGTGATGACCTCACGAGCTCCAGTCACGAGCTACCTTCCTCGTGACCCCCAGGCGACTCAGCAAGCATTGATAATCTGAGCCGCTCACGATCGTGAGCATGCTCGTGACCAGAGTCTTGCAAAGCTCAATAGACAATTTTGAACTACAACAGCTAATTTGCATTAGTCACGATCGTAAAGCACCTAGTCACGATCATGAGCAGCCTTATTACAGCACAAAAGTCAAATTTAATTATTTTGATTTTTTTTGGAGACGTTAGAGACTTATTGATTACTCTAACAACTATAAACTAAGTGTTTATCTATATAAACACTCCTTAGAGTTCAATTGAGATGTTAAGAAACTTGCATACTTAAAATTCTCGCTTAAACTCTCATATACTCTTTTAAGCTATTTCTATTTTTATAACTCTTGTGAGAGTTGGTGAGTGATTAGAATAGACATTCTTATTCTTCTATTTTCTGGGTTTAGAAAAAGGGAAGTGAGATTCTATTCTAGTGGAATTGGTTTAAGTGTTTAGCCATTAAAACACTTGGATTTTGGTTTTATAGTAAGCCTTGAAAACTCTTGGTTGTAAGGTTGTAAGAGTGAGCCTCAAACTCTTGTGTGTGTACTCAATCTTGTGAATAAGATTATGGGTGATTCAAAATCCTAACTTAGGGCTAAGTTAGGTAGAGACGTAGGATTTTTGAGAATCCGAACTCCTTAAATCTTTGTGTTTATCATTCTTCCTTCTCTACACTCTTTTAATTTGTTGACAAATTCAATTTATTTTTGTTATTCGCTTTATAGCCCTATTCACCCCCTCCCCCTCTCTGGGGCTCTTTCATGTATTGCAGCTGGTATTCATCATCAACTTACAATTCCTTACACTCCTCAATAAAATAGAGTGAGTGAAAGGAAAAATAAAACAATTATGGAGATGGCCAGGTGTCTTTTGTTTGAAAAGAATATGCTAAAAAAGATTTTGGCAGAAGCTGTACATACAGATGTGTACTTGTTGAATAGACTTCCTACAAGAACTTTGAATTAAAAACTCCATATGAAGCTTGGTTTGGAATTAAGCCTTCAGTTGATCATCTTAGAATCTTTGGTTCATTATGCTATATATATGTTCTAGATGTTAAAAGAAAGAAATTGGATCAAAAATCTCTTGAAGGTGTGTTTCTTGGCTATAGTAGCAATAACAAAGGCTATAGAGTGTTTGATGTGCAGGCACAAAAGGTTATTATTGCAAGAGATGTTAAATTTGATGAGGCTGGAGGTTGGAATTAGGAAAAAGACACGGTAGAGCCTTATAGCAAGAATTTAGATCAAGTAAATGTTCATTAAGAACAAAAAGCAACTATTTCAGAGAAAGAGTCAAATGATATTTTAGATTCTGACTCTGAAAGAGTTGTAAGAGGAATAAGATTACTTTCAGATGTGTATGCAAGATGCAATCTTATCTTGATTGAACCTTCATGTTTCAAGGAAGCATCAAGTTTACAAGGCTAGTTTGAGGCAATGAAAAAAGAACTGACGATGATTAAGAAGAACAATATTTGGTAACTAGTTGACAGACCAAGCAGCAGAAATGTGATTGGTGTTAAATGGGTTTTTCGAATCAAATATAATTCAGATGGTACTATCAATAAACTCAAAGCAAGGCTGGTTATTAAAGGCTTTTCGCAAAAATATAGAATTGACTTCTCAGATACATTTGCACTTGTTGCAAGAATGGACACCATATGGCTTCTCATTGCTCTTGCTGCTCAAAAAGGTTGGAAGCTCTTTTAGCTTGATGTCAAGTATGCTTTTCTTAATGGTTAGCTTGAGGAGGAGATATATATTGAGCAACCATAAGGTTTTGAAGTTAAAGGCATGGAGGATAAAGTGTATCTGTTAAAGAAGGCTTTATATGGCCTAAAACAGGCTCCAAGAGCCTAGTATAACAAAATTGATCAACACTTAATCAATAAGGGTTTCAGCAGAAGCAAAAGTGAGCTAACTCTTTATGTTCAAAGTATTTAAGCTAATCTATTGATAATGTTGATATATGTTGATGATCTGCTTGTAACAGGAAGCAACCCTATTCTTGTGGATAAGTTCAAAAAAGAAATGCTAAAAATTTTTGAGATGACTGACCTTGGATTCCTATCCTATTTCTTTGGTATTAAGATTTCACAAACTCAACAAGGATATTTTTTTTTGTCAAAGAAAGTATGCTAGAGAGATTTTATAGAAGTTTAGGATAGAGAATTGCAAATCAGTTGATACTCCCTTGGCTCAAAATGAAAAACTAAGTAAATATGATGGTGCTTAGAAAATTTAGGAGGGAGTTTATAGAAGTCTCATTGGATGTCTCCTATATCTATCAACTACAAGATTTGATATTATGTATGTTGTGAGTCTTCTCTCCAGATTCATGCATTCTCCAAGTGAATTGCACTTTAAAGCTGCCAAAAGAGTGTTGAGATATCTCAAAGGGTCTGCTGAATATGGAATCTAGTATATAAGTGTTCTTGAGATGAAATTGATTAGCTTTGCTGACAATGATTGGGCTGGTTCTTATGATGATATGAAAAGCACGTCTGGATTTGTATTTTCTTTAGGTTCAGGAGTGTTTAGTTGGTGTTTAAAGAAATAAAGTACAGTTGTACGGTCAACTGCTAAAGCAGAGTATATCTCTGTTGCTGCTATAAACCAAGCTCTATGGCTTAGAAAGTTGATGAAAGATTTGAAGCAAGAACAAGTTGATGAAACTCAGATTATTGTGACAATCAATCAGCTGTGGCTGTTGCAAAAAATCTAGTGTTTCATGGCAAGACCAAGCATATAAAGATTAAATATCATTTCATTAGAGAAGCTGAAAAAGAAAAAAGAAGTTGTTTTGGTCCATTGTCACTCAGAAGAACAGAAAAGCTGATATGCTTATAAAAGGCTTTCCAAGATAAAGATTTATGCAGCTGAAAAAAGCAATATGCATGTCCAGTAATTGTGTCAAGGAGGAGTGATGAAGGCTGTGACCCAAGTGCTGTACCTAAAAGCTATTTTTTGCTGGATATTTTAATGTCATATTTTGTATGGAAAGATTTACAAGTAATGTAATGTATGGTAAAGCTTAAATTAAGGAACTACAATCATAGTAGTAGTTAGAAGCAGTTATATGCATTTTTGGACTTCTACCTATTGTTTGTTTGTTTTTTTTTTTTTTTTTAACTTGTCTATAAAAGGCTTTTATCAATGAAAATATTTGTGTGAGTTTCCCTTATTTTTATGCTCTCTTCTTTGTGTTAAAACCATCAGTATCGACCTCTACCATCTACACTATAAAACACATTGGTATTTATATATAAATTTTTGAGAATATGATCAACTAAGGTCATATTTAGTGTACCTTTTCAAGATCATTTTTGAGGTAACTAAGTAAACTTTGATATTATTAGAAGAAATTGTACTTAAAAATAGAAATATTTTTCTCTAAAAATATAATAACACGATGAAAAAATTAATTTAATGTTTTCGGTGTACAAAAGTAAATAAAAAACTTGAAATCTTATTCCTGGAATGGGTTTCCTTTCCCAATTCTGAAGCACATCAAATGTGCACTAAATGCACACTAACACACATATGTATAAATACGCACACATATATATTGCCGGAAAAGACAGTTAACTTCTGAACCTCCATCTTCAGGAAACAGGATGTCTATGTAATAGAAGCTTTGTTTGCAAAACCTTCACTGGAACGAAGTGTCCTCCATGCTAGCTGCCGAAACACCTATATCACATAACAGATGTAGCAAGTGAGGATCCTTTTACTACTCTACTAGAATCAAACTTACATGGGATGTTCAATGAGAAAAATGAAACGATTATTGTAAAACTCGGCTTACCATTTCCTAATATGTCAGTACTGGATTTCATTACAGGTGCTTGTTTGAATTCCAGCAAGTCTTTATTTCGAAGATTGTACTCGAATGATATCGGCATTCCAACTATCCTCAGTTCTTTGAGGGTAGTCACAAGCTTTAATCCTTGAGGAATCCTTTCAAGTTTGAAACAGTTATTTATCACTAAATGCTTCAGCCTCGGCATTGAGCCTTCTTCCACTGTCCATTCCTCCAATTCTTTCAGAAAAAGAAGCCTCAATGTTTCGAGTCGCGGAAAACCTTCTGAAGTGAATGTGAGTTCCCTGAAAGTATAGGAGCTTTTACCCAATACAAGCATTTTCAGGTTTGGCAATCTCTCCAGCAAAGCAATTGAATCCTTCGAGAGCTGAGAGTAATACAAGGTTAGCTTCATCACATTGGGTGGGAATTGGCGTTGGTTGGGTACCGTCTCCATCTTTCCATAGAAACACAGCTTGAGAAGATGGTCATAGCGAGAAAATTGCATCAATGTAGGAAATGCCTCATTTTGATGTTGTAACATTAGAGACAATGACTGTAGGTGGTGTAAACTTCCTATATTTGAGATGACCATATTCACCTTTTCTCTAGGTAATTTACCAATCCCCAGTTGCCGAAGATTGATCATTTTTGCTAGTCCACCTTCATCGATCCAGCTTCCAGATTCTATATACGGTAGACTCTGTAGATTAGTTAAGGTATCCATTCTAAGGTGCCCACTATCTGGAGAATCAAAGGAGTGTCGAGAAGTAGATGTCTCAAGTGCACCATTTTCCATATCACATTTGGTATCCTCTTGAGAAAGCAACTGTACCTTAAATCCAATGTTTGAAGATGTTGCAAGTCTCCAATCGATGGTGGAAGTTCTTCTAAATTAGTCTTCCTCAGTCCTAAATACCTCAGTTGTAAAAGGCAACCTATGCTGCTTGGTAGGCTAAAATTACGCACGCCATCCAAACTTAGAACCCTGAGTTTTTTAAAATTCTTGTAAAAATTCAGTTTCTTCTCTACCGTAAGGTTCAGAGTATACTCCTGACCCAGGAAAACAAATTTTATTTGATTGGTCACAGTTTCCACATTTTCTCCATTGAAGAACAGAAGGGACCGTGAGTGAGTGGCAGAGGATTTTAAGAAACTATACTTATCATAACAAGAATGTATAGCATGTCTTCGAGATTTATTGAATTGAGATGTTGATGCGTGTACCTTGTTCTTGTGATGAATCTCTAGGAAATTCTCTTCTCTCCCATTTGAAATAGAGAGGTCTCTGAGAAGGTCGTGCATGCGGACTGTTTTCACCCTCCCCAGAGTGCTAATTTGTCCCACTTGAATCATGCATCGGTGGATCAACTCATTTAAGCATTTCTCAGCAACACTCTCTGCTGTATCTTCCCCTTCTCTTGGTAAAAATCCTTCGGCAACCCAGAGGTGGATCAGTTTTTTTCTCCGAATCGGAACATCTTCTGGAAAAAGTCCCATGTAGAGAAAGCAGGACTTTAGGTGTAGAGGTAAATCATTGTAGCTTAGTGCTAAGGCAGCGGCAGTTCGATCTTCTCCTCTAATTAAATACCAGCTGATATTATGAAGCACTCGCCGCCATTCCTCTGGTGAGTTGCTCTGTCTAGACAATAAACCTCCAAGCACGAGCACTGCCAGAGGCAGACCACCACATTTTACTACAATGTCCCTTCCAAGTTTCTCCAACTCTAAGGGCAAACTGTTACTTCCAGGGAATGCCCTTTTCCGGAGTAATACTAAACTTTCTTCCTCTGTCAAGAAACGTGGTTCGTGGGGTTTGCAGCCTGGTTCTGCATATAAAGCCACCTCTTTGTTTCGGGTTGTGAGCAGTACCTTGCTTCCACTTCTTCCATGGGGAAATGCAGTTTTTACACTGTCCCAAGCCTCCATGCTCCATATGTCATCAAGAACCACTAGGTATCTCTTATCTTCCAGGAATTCGTACAGCTTCCTCAACAACTCTTCCTCTTTCAGCTTTTCCAAATTTTGCATTTCATCCTTGTTGACAGCGTTCGCATCCACGATAATTCCTTGCAAAATCTTTCTTGTACTATAATCTTTCGAGACGTAAACCCAAGCTTTGCAATCAAAATGGTATTTGACTTCACTGTGATTGTATAGTTTCTTTGCTAAGGTTGTTTTGCCCAAACCGCCCATGCCTACAATGGAAACCACACGCCGCCTATACTCTAAACTAGTTAGCTGTTCAACTAAAACTTTTGTGTCTTCCACGAGCTCAATAACATCATCTTCCTCCACAAAAGGTAATGGTTGTCTCCACCATTTCAGCTTTTCATTTGCAGCATATCCCTTTCCTCTGTCTCTATTGATGCTCACTACGCCATATGTTTCTCGCCTGCCAGTTATGTCCTGGATCCTTGATCGGATGTTATCTATCTTTCTTCCCACCTTGCACATGTGTATTGGTTTAGTGATCAAGTCTCGTTTGCGATGAGATGCTATGTTTGAGATGTATTCGTCTATCACTTCCTCTGCATCATACGCAACATCTCTAATCTCAGAAACCCAGTTGCGCACTAATTCATTACTTCCTTGCTTTGCATCTGCGTCCTTCAAGAAACTCTGCATCCATTTTAAGTCATTTGTCAGCTGCTGAACCTTGCCACTCACCCCATCTAGGTAAACAGCTTCGTGAAGAAGTATGCCTGTTAGCTTCTCTACAACTGCTGAAATAGCGAACTCAGCCATTTCCTTCTTTTTCTCTTTTTATATGATCAAATTTTTTCTTATTTTCTCTGAACAAACTGATCCAGCATTCACTCTTTTTTATTTTTCTTTGTATGGAAAGTGTGACCAATGTTTCCTAGGCAACTATAGTTTTGTATCAGGTCACCGTGAAGCTTCCTTGCTAGGATTGATCCATTTGCGTAGACTTCTGTGCTCCAAGTCGTCTATACCTTCCGGTTCACACATAATAATAATGATAATACTAATAATAACTATAATAAATAAATAAATAAATCCATTTGCGCGTATTTTTTTGTGTGTATATATATATGTGTGTGTGGAGTCAATATTTCTTTGGTCTAAATTATTGGTATTTAGAGGTCACTAAATTCTTAAAAATTCAGTTTAATTCGGGCAGGTCCATGAAGGCGATAAACATTTCCCAACAACTAATTTAACGCGATTGCATACATTAAAATTTGAACCCGAAATCCAGTTTAAATGTGAACAACTCCTATTAACTGATTTCAACTATTGTTGGTGTGGTCAATGTTTCTTTAGGCACCTATAGTTTTGTTTCATGTCAGCAGATACTTTTATTATTATTATTATTATTATTATTATTATTATTTTGAGAATATTGGTTTCATTAAGAAACAAAGAGCTCTAGCAAAACTAGAGAAACAGCAGAAACAAAATGCAACCACACCAAATATGCGGGGGCAGAAGGGATTACAAGACAGCAATCACTATGAAAACAGGGGAACTAATCCACTGTGACAAAACAAAGAAACTAAAATAAAATCAAAACCCAAAAGCTGAGTAGCCTAAGCAGAACCTGGAAGATGGTTAGCTGGTAGTCGCTAACCTGTAGATGGCCGCATCCTTTAACAATAAATCCATTAGGTTGACTGGAATGTTGTTCCAGGATATCTCTTGATTTGAACAAAAAATCATGCTTTGAGAGCCAATATGCAACTTTGTTTGATTCTCTCTTTATGTGCAGAAATTTGATTCCTTGTAAGGCTTGATTGCTTGAAATTGTTTGGCAAATTTCTTCAACAACAATTATGATTTCCCAGTTAATCCCATTCAGACCTATAACCATAGCTTCTTTAATTGCCTCCACCACTATTCTTGCTTCCGATTCAATAGCTACATTTAATAAGCTTGTGTTACTTAAGAATCGCACCGCTTCTTTTATTGCCATTGCCTCTGCCACTTATGCAGAGTTGCATTTTAGACGTTTTGCTTGAGCTCTTTTGATCTGCCCTTCATGGCTTTTGCATATAAACGCTATCTGGGCTGTTTTTTATGACTTATTGTAACTGGCATCTGTAGACGGCAAGGTTTAGCGCGCGCCCAAATTTCTTGCAACCGCGACACTGTTTGAGCTCAGGGCTCTAGGGAACACACTACTATGTCACAAAGACATAGCGTGGAGATGATGGAGTCGCCACCCAGGGTAATAACTGGGAAAAAATTGGAGGTGGTACTCAATTCTCTAAAAGAAAGCTAACACCACAACCAGGAAATTCTGGATTCGAAATACTAACTTCTCTTAGTCTTGTGTTCTTTTAGAATTATCTTGTTAATTACTATTTTATCCTTTATTTACATGCAATTTCATATAAACCCTTATTTAAACAATAAACTCCAAGGCAACCAATCAATGAAATTACATACAAATAATGCATCACTCAAGCTCATAATCCCTATGTTAATCTAATCTACAAATTTTATTTAAATGGGCTAAGTTTACATGTTTTATTTTATAAATGATCCTAGAAAGCTAATGGGCCTAATTACTAGTCAATTTTATTCAAATGACTCTAAGTCTATTTATTTTAATTCTAAAAGTGGGCCTAGGTTTACTAATTATGAAAAAAACACTTTAATTAATAGGCTAAATTTAAATCAATTTTATTAACTGAAAAATGGGTCTATGTCTAATTTAACTAAGTGGGCCTAAATTATTTCTAAATTAAATCTAAGTTAATTATGAACCTAAAATCAAATTAATTAATTAATCCTAAAAATTAAAAGTGAATCTAATAATTAACCTAAAAACCCTAATTATGAGCTTAAATGCAAAAAAACACAAAAAAAACACAATTCAAACATAAAAATAGATCAAAACCATAAAAAAACATAAAAGCATAAAAAACATTCAAAGTTATTTCTAATCCTATTTAATTTTACATGCATCCTAGATTAATCTAAAACCATCATTTATTTTATTAAAACTTACCAAATAAACCTAATTGCTAATCAATTAATTCTACTAAACTACATATCCACACATAATTTTTATTAATATCCCACTATTGGGGCTATTACAAGAATCTAAAAATAAATATAATAAAAATAAACATAAAACAATAAATAATAAAATACAATAGAATAATAACAACAAAAAAAGAAATAATAATAAAACCTAAAACTAATTAATCATGGAATTCATTCATGATTACTTGAGTTTCATGTCTTGTAATCTTAGGTCACTCCCTCCATTGAAATATACAAAAAAACAACAGAAAAATTATTAGTATATAAATAAATCAATGTAAAAAAAAGAAAGAGGAAGAAGACGAAGAAGAAATAAAATAAAAATGAAATAAACAAGCAAAAAAACAAGAACAAAACACTGATGCAGTATTGATGGCTCCTCAGAGTAGGTGATTTGCACCGTTTGATTACTGGAAATTTGTCTAGATATTTAACTTCTATTTCTCTCTTTGAAGGCGTCTGTGTTCCTAAGATCAGTAAAAGGACTCTTGTGTCTGTGTGTGAGCTTGAGTTTTTTCGTAGAAAATTTTAAAGAAGAAGAAGAAAACTGGCTTTTGATTTGTTTTGCAAAGAACATGAACTTTCAGCTCTGGATCCTCTCCGTTCTCTCCTCTTTTTTTTGGCTCCCCCCTCCCTTCCTTTTTAAAAGCAGGCTTAGTTGTAGTTTATATAGAGACCATGTAAAAAACCTAGCAGAGTTACAACGTGACTCTGTTGCATCAGGAGATTGAGTTCCTCTTGTGAGGGACTCTTTCTCTCTATTAATTCCAATAATTAATTAAGAGTTAATCACCTGAAGACATCATTATCTCATCACTGAACCAATCAGAGTTGAGATAATGAGTTTTATTTGCGTTAAAACACTGAGAAAATCAGAAACAACGAGTTTTAATTCCGACCCGAAGTCTAGATTACCAATCGGCAATCTGGAATTCCGATTGGAATTCTGGATTTTCGATCTGAAATCCATTATTTTGATTTGAATTGAGTCCCTATAAAACCAAAACATTTAATTACAAAAAGGTCACTATAAAACCAAAACTTTTCATTTGAGTCCTTTAAAACACTTTAGAAACATAATCAAGCCTTTTCGAGATTTCGAACTCAAATATCCCGAGACTCATTTTTAATTTTCTCATCATCGGAGTTCTCTATCGCATTGATACTCAACTATCCCGAAATTGGGTGTC
>CATIWK010030083.1:0-10174 GCA_949634005.1 Mallotus japonicus | reverse complement strand
TGGTCTATCTTGAACAACAGTCCCTTGAGAATCATTCCCTACAAGTGGACTGGGTAGAGGCACATCAGTTCCATCATTCCCACTCGGCACCTCTGTTGCTAAATTCCCACTTGGAGCTGATGTAGGATTAGCTTGTGCTCCATGATTTTTGTAACCACATGTCTGTTTATTGTGTCCTGTCTTGTAACAAATTTGACATGTCATTTGTCTTCCATGCTTGCTCATTTTATATCCACTTCTTTGTTCATGTTCCTCTCGTCTTCTAAATTTAGTAGGTCTGCCAGGCATTCTCTTATTAGGTGGGGGCTGAGGAGGATCAGCTGTAACTTTTTCCCAAAATTTTCTTCCATTGATGCATTGCATCATATTGCCATATGCTACTCTGTATTTCTCTTTCCTATACAAAGTGTGAAAAAAATCTTCTGGATTCTTATCCATATGATGAATGGCATATATTGCATGGTGACAGGGTATCCCTATCAAGTTCCATCCTCTGCATGGGCAGGTCATATTCTTCAAATCCACCACATATGTGTCCCCCTTATAGCCTATTTCAAAGCCATTGTCCCCATTCCATAACATTTGACAATTTGTACTTTCAAGGCAATTATCATATAATTTTTTTCTTATCCTAGGACCAAAATCACAGAGCCATTTATCGCACCGATCTCTATTGTCCCTTAGCCTATTCATAACCATTTTTCTGATATCCTCTAACATTGAATAAATACTCTTTTCCCTAAAATTAACAATACTACCATTAAACGCCTCAATCAAATTGTTGTCAACTATATCACACTTCACCTGTGTGAAAGATATATAAAATTTAATTTCAGACAGGGAAATTATATGAAAAAATAACATAAATGAGATATATGTCAGACAAATTACCTCTGTGTTGAAATATGCTCTACACCAATGCCTCGGGTGAGTGGTAAACATGTCTTCGAAGCCTCGAGGAGTCAATTTCTTCATTTCTTCCATATTAGCTTAAAAATCAGGCATGTTATTGGACTTGGCACATATCCAAAACTGCTTCTGTAGATCTTTGTTCTTGTGCTTCTTCCTCCAGTTAGAATACAGGTGTCTGACACAACACCTATGTTCTGCATGTGGTAGCTGTGTACCAACCGCATCAAGGAGCCCCTGTAACACATCAACATATTAATCTTACTGTAATAACAAATAAACCAGTTAAATTATGATATAAAAACTCACCTTTTACTGGTCTATGATTACAGTCCATCCAGACCCATCTTGCATCCCCAAATCCTTTGATAAGATTTCTATAAACCAATTCCAATTGGCCTTATTCTCACAAGTTACCACTGCCCACTCCATAGGGAACATTTGGTTGTTCCCGTCTCGGCCAACAGCAGCCAATATCTCCCCTTTTATTGTCCCTTTCAAGAAGCAGCCATCCAACCCAAGAATCCTTCGACACCCACTCAAAAACCCTTCTTTTAAACATTTAAATGAGATATATAATCTCTGAAATATAGGCAGCTCGCTTGGAATTGGCCTCTGGAAATTCATACTTATTGTTGTCCCAGGGTTAGCTCTTTCAATCTCTCGCAGATAATCCCAAAGTAAACCATATTCAGAATTCAAATCTCCATTCAACTTTGCAATTGTTAGCAATTTTGCTCTTCTAAGTTGAGTTAGTTTCATGTTGACTTTAACATCTTCGTCAACCAGCATTTGTATATCTTATAACTTCATTGCATGGATACACTTATACTTATATAAGTAATTTTCAACTAACCATTTTGATTGACTCTTCTGTTCTTGAAAGCAACCGAACAAGTATGAACTGCCTTAAATGTCTTCACTTGATATCTCTTGGTAGCATTATCAAAAGCTGCATACAAAGTGAAAGGGCAATTCTTTTTCACACACTTCACCCTTGTTTGCCCTATGGTGTTTCGGATGACCTTTAGAGCACGCCTCTCTTGAACTGAATATCTTGTCATAATTTCTTTGAACTCTTTTGCATCCCTAAAAACCATGCCCAAACATATTGAAATCTTCTCTGCTTTTGGGTCAAAAGCTGGATACCTACTTCTTCTCCTTACAGCATGGTCATCTTCACTACCATCTATGCTTGTGCAACTCCAATCATCATCACTTGACTAAAATCCTTCATCATTTTAGTTTTCTTCTTCACTTTTTTGTTGTAAATAAGAGAAATCAGCAGGTGCATCTTCAGCATTTACATCAGATTAGTTCACCTAGGTAGAGGCAGCAGCAGCCTGAGTAGTTACATCATTAGTTAAAGTAGACTCTCCTTGCTTTTTTCTTTGTGTAGCCTTCCTAAATGCTTGCCTTGCTTGCTGTAATTCCTCATCATCTTCATCAGATTATAGCTGAATGTTAACTAAAAACATATCCTCATTTTCTTTATCATCAACTGCATCCTCATTTATATATCCACCATCTTGCACTTCCAGATCTGCTTCTCTACTAGGATGGACATCAGAAGTCTGTTTAGCTGCATTTTCCTTTAAACCAGCATCTGCATTTGCATTTGTAACCACATCCCCTCTAAGCACATCATCACTTATTTGACTTAGGAATTCATCCGGTACAACATCATTTTCAATGCCTACTTGCTGAATACTACCCAAAATGGCATTGATTTCTTCATTTAGAGAAGGTTGAGTTGCAAAAACACCCTCTTCCTCAACCACTTCATGGACCCAAGAGGTTTGAGCTGAAATAACTTCTACATTAACTCCTTCACTAACCACAGCTTCTACCCCTTCAAAAATATTTTCTGTGTGAGCCTTTTCTATTGTTAAGTCAAATATGTCTTCCTCCCTTCTTATCACTTTCTTTGAACCACCCAAGTCTTGTCCCCTCCCAGCCTTAAAAGAATCAAATTCATGCTCCACATAAAGCTCCACTGTCTGCTGCTTATTTAACTCTGCAAGGAATAAGTCAGTGGTCCCCTCACATAGTAGCAGCAGACTATATTCAAGAGGCATCTCACCCTTCCTAAAGTGCACCTTTTTAACTTCAAAAATGACACATGTGTCCTGTACTTGCTTCAATATAGAGTTGGTGGTAATGTCATTTATGTCAACTTCTATCTCCTTCTTGTTACCCCCTATGTACTGCTTTTCCCTCTTCCAATCATATATGAACATGCCGTTGAAAAAAACAACGACTGTGTGCTTCTGATCTATTCTAAAATAATCACATTAAAATTTGTATAAACAACCAACACAATAAAAAAAATGCATAAAGAGCCAAAAACTCACACTGTCAATATAAAATAGAAAGTGATATCGTTATTCAACAAAACAAAGGAAAAAAAATAGAAAGTGACATCCATTAACAAAGAAAAAACAAACTTATAAATTGAAAGTGACATCCATTAACAAAAAGAAAAAAACAAAGAACAAAATAGAAAGTTACATTTGTTACTAAAGAAAAAAATAAAAAGAAAAATAGAAAGTGACATCCATCAACAATAAACTATTGAAAGTATACTGACTTTATAATGCTTTTGATAAAAGAAAATAGAAAAATCCAAACATTGACAAAGGCACTTAGCCAATACAAAATAAACATAGAAGAAAGTCCTAAATTACCGTGCATCTTCAGCCATTTCAATCAACAGCAAGCTTAATATCTCATTTGCAATGACAATGCTAACCAACGTGATTACTGTTGTTGTAGCAAATGACAACAAAAATGAGATAGAGGGTGATGAAATTATGTGATAATATTTTAAGTTTTTGTATTGAACGAATAATTTTTGGAATTTAAAAGAGAGCAATTGAATGATACAAGTAAAATCCCTAATTTGTATTCCTTTTTTTTTTTACCTAAATATCAAATTACTACTTTCTACTTATGTTCTTAAGCTTTAAGGTCATTTTTGTCCATTCATTAAGGAAAATCTGATGTGGCATCCATGAAGTATAAAAGTGGGACCCACATTAGCCTAGTCATCACTCCGGCCGACTGGTTTTCACCGGAAGCACCAACTTTATATTAATTTTATGAAGTTGAGACACTCGATTGCAAAAAAAAAAAAAAATAGATGAGACACCAAAATAGCAAAAATTAAAAATTTCAGACACCAAAAATGTAATTATCCCTAATGGCTGCCAGTTTTAGCAATGCAAACCAACTTCACCACCTGACAGACCAAACTGTAGTAACCATAAAGGATGCAACTACAGAGTTGGAACTCGATACTATTTCTCCTCCTCTCGAATAGCTCAAGAATAGGTTAGTGGGGAAAATTTACAGCACTCGCATATTCTCTCCAAACCTTGTCTTACAGATGATGACTCAGGCATGGGATTTTGCCTCGAAATTTCAAATCCAACAGATGAAAGAGAAGAACATGTTCATGTTCATATTTACTACTCAATCAGACTGTGAACGGGTTAAAAAAGGAACTCTATGGACAGTCCAATGAAACCTCATGGTCCTCAAGGAGTGGGAGCCTAACTTAGTTGAAGATAAGCTTCAATTCTCATCAGAGTGTTTTTGGGTCCAAATGAAGGGTCTTCCTTTAAACCATATTAGCCCTGCAAATGCCCAAGGTTTGGAAGAGATCGATGAGTCTCTCTACACCGGCATGGCCTTTGATTCTGCAATGCGCCTCAAGGTTTGGGTAAACCTTAACCAGCCGCTACCAAGGGGTTTCACAAACAAGACTAGCTCTGTGAATAAATGGATTATGATCCAATATGAGCGCCTACCTAGTATCTGTCAATTGTGCAGCTACTTTGATCATAACACATGTAATTGCCACCGATTCACAACTCATGAAGATATTTCCCACCGACTCAACAACTGCTTAGATTACGACCCTTGGATCCATGCAAACCCAAAGAAACCGTCTCCTCTTCGTGCCAACTCTCACCAGTACCATTCAATCATGACGGCGAAGCTATCTCAAAAATTGGGAAAGTTAGCCCTGGTAGCTCAAGAAAGGGAGGCGCATGGAAAAGGTCGATTACTGTTGGAGGTGATGAGTGCCAACGGAAGCGTGCTGGTGAAGAAAGCGTAGCTGGTGTCAGAGAACGCCATTCCCCTAGTGCCATAGAGGCTGTGGGCGATGCCCTTTGTCAGGTGGCAGCTCTGTCCATTTCAAACACATGTGTGGGTGGGTCTCAAGGCAAGAGGAAAGTGGTTGAAAGAGATCACAAGAATTTGAACGTGATTGAGTCTTCTATGGAACAATTCTCCAGCCCAAAGCCCAAGCTATTTAAGCTTGAAGAGAAGCAAGCCAGCCCTCCTATACTGAAGCCCAATTCAGGCCCTAGCCTCCTTGAACAGATGGAACCAGCAATTCTCACACTTAATTCTCTTATGGGTTCAGGTTGTATAGCCCAGGATAAGGGGAAAGGGCAAAAACCAACATGAGAAAGAAAATAAAGTTTAGATTGAAGGAAGTAGCCCGAACCACTCACTTGAGGATCGCAACCCCGGAACCCAATGCTACTGTCCCACAAGGAGAAGGGGCTGATCATGGCAAGAATGAAAACACCTAGCTTTTGCCTTTGTATTAAGGCCGGTGGAGTCACTTGTATTACTAGTGCTAGGATATTAGTAAGATTAATGACTCTAATTTTGTTTTGCTAGGTGCTTTTCCAGCAAGTTATGCTGGTTTTGTTGTTTTTTTATGTTTTCTTTTTCTTGGATGTTAGATTCATCCTTGTTCAACATAGTGGCTGCCCCATAGTAGTAGCCCCTCTCGGGATGTGACAATTTCATCCCCCTTATTTTGTTTTTACCTCAGGGTAGATTATTGTATTCCCTTTATTGGGTCCTCGTTTCGGGTTTCTAATGAACTCTTATTCTCAAAAAAAAAAAATTAATAAAAGAATAAAAAGTTTCAATAGAGGATAATTATGTAATTTACAATTCTAAAAAAATAAAAATGGAGTGCCAAAATCAATGGATGGAGTGCAAAAATCTCCACCCTAATTTACATTTTTGCTATTAATTTTAGCTGAGGACCAAAATGAGTTGTTATTAATGGAAGTGAAAGAAGAGCCTAATGAGGTAACTGAGTTGGATGCTCTAGAAAATAGAAGAAAAAAGCTCGAAAATTTCTGAGAAAAAGGCCTTAGGATTAAGTGTGATCATTTATAATTTATACAACTTGTTGTAAAGTAAATATGACTTACAGTACGTTACTGCTGAAAGAAGCCAAGCTCGGTGGATTTGGTATTTCCACAGTACCTTCCAGCATCAAGACCACCCTCTTAATTGAAGGACGTAGCGACGGCTCCTCTTGTATGCACCACAGTCCAACACTCACCATTCTCTTTAGTGTTTCAGTATCAGCTTCTTCTACACTTATCAGCTTGTGCAGTTCATTTTCTTCAAAACATCAGCACACCCATTCTGCAAGGATAGCTTCATCGCCTGGCACATTCATGCTGACACTCCTCCTGCAGCATATGATCTCCAAGAATACAATTCCATAGCTGTATACATCTGCTTTCGTTGTAATGGGCTGGTTTCTATACCATTCCAGGGCAACATATCCTCTCGTTCCCCTGATTCCAGTCACTGTCTTGCTTTGGTCTGGCATCAGCAGCTTTGCTAGTCCGAAATCTGATATTTTTGCACACCAATTTTCATCCATTAGTGTGTTTCTTGGATTTATATCGCAATGGATGATTTGCTTCTCGCATTCCTCATGTAGATACATGATGCCTCTTGCTATATCTAAAGCAACTCTAGTTCTGTCTTCCCAATTAGGCTTTGTTTCTGATTGAAAAAGAAAGTCTGTAAGCGATCCATTTCTCATGCACTCATAAACCAATAATATGTTGGATTTTTCGTGGCAGTAGCCAAGCAATCGGACAAGATTCCTGTGATGAGTTCTACCGATTGATTTCATTTCATTCTGGAACTCAACTTCTCCTTCAGCCATCACTTTCTCTAGTTTCTTTACAGCAATATTCGCCTGCCCATTAGACTCCCTTGAAAACTGTTCCAAAAGATCCTCTTCCTAATTTCTCTCTGAACCCATCGGTTGCCCTTTCAAGTTCTTGGTAAGAAAATGATCTTAGAGTCACATCCCAAGTTAGTCCTCCATTTGCTTCCATGGGGATTATTTTATACGTCCAAATGCGATATCTGACAGCAAGAATGCCTGATATTGCCAGGACAATGAACGCAAGACATAAACTCGCCACACCAGCAACTAAAATACCAATTTGCATCTCATTCTTCTTGCTTTTTCTTGAGGAATCATTCTCGGCTTGTGGCATTGATTGCCTTTCTTCCCTTTGAAATTCACTGATGCTCACCTTGATAAAGGTTGTCATTTTTATATTATACTGAAACCTCCCAAATCTCAGAGGAAGCTTTTGTTTTCTGCACTCTTGGTTCCCATACAGTGCAGCTTCACAGAAGCAGTCCCCTAAACACTCATCTCTGCATCCAATGCTTGTATTGGATGGGAGTATAGAATAGGGGTCATCGTCCCATGATATGTTCTCAAGTTGTTGCACGGTAACATTCATGCAATCATCTATAATGGAAGTCCTCTTGCAACCCAAATTCTTCTGGCCCTGATCAATAAAATCAAAGCCGAGAGGATAAGTACATGCAGGATCCTGATACACAAGAGTGCAATATGAATTTGGACCACACAAGTTAACTGGATCACACTTCTTGTCAGATGATGACCACTCAATCGACCAATTAGCATGTGGATTACAAATTATGAGAATAAAGCCTGAATATTCCATCTGCATCAATTGTTGTGCAGTAGATTGTATTATCGAATCGGACTCCCCAGTTATGATCATTCAGAGTCTTTATATTGAAGCCAGAACTATTTATCAGACATAATTGGCCATCTCTATCGAGACTCAAACTTGCATTATTTCCAGTAGCAAATGCTTGTGTATCCCAGTAAGGATAGTCCGCTCTTGTTTCAGATAATATTACAGGATACATCACCGGGTTTCCATCTGTCTGCATAATGAGTTGAAATCTTCCGCTTGAATGATTTGTGTTGGAGATGCTAGACACTCGTTTTGCCCCTTCCAAAAGTGGCTGTTCTGACAGAATAATGTCTGTTGGAGTAGAAAAAGTCTGCCATATGATCTTTGATTCTGAATCATAAAGTACAAAGTTACCCGTATCGAGCATGGCGCCGGAGGAAGCAGGCTGATCAGCATTTGAAACAGGTATGCGCCGGCTCTGATTCAACTGCAAGATTAGCCTACCGTCAGTATTCAAGATCAAAGTCACATGAAAATGGCAGGTCGTCGCGATTCGCTGTCCATATGACAGTTTTCTGCTGGATTCTTGGCATCCAAATGCCTATAGCAAAGCCATCCCTTTCTAGGTAAAAACCATAGGCAAAGTGACCAGATCCTGAAGACCAATATGAGTTGCTGGTAGGAGTGAGTGAAGAACCCTTGGTAATAATGGACGCTCTTTGTTGAGCTGTTGCTTCACCAAATATGCAGCATAGAAATTAAAACAGGATCATTTCAGGAGCAAAATTTGAAAGTTCTCAACTTTGAGTCTTTCTTTTGTGCGTATGGTTATAAAGTTCTAAGAACTTGCAAATATACATATGCATATATTTCCAATTTCCTGGGAGTACTCCAAGAACATGTGACACTCTCTTGCCAAAAAAAAAAAAATTATTCTGATGAGGTCTTTGATGAGACTTAATTTGAACTATTCAAGTCCACAATAATGGACTTCAGGATCATTATTTCAGTGAGGGTACTTGCTTATAAATCGTCGAAGTTAGAAGTTACTAAATTATGCATATAATAACTTTTTGAAAAAAATAACCAATTCTATTCCGAGTTTTAATGCAAGTTTCAATTATATCTTATTTTTAAAGTTATATTAATTTAGTTATTCAACTTTACAAATTATAATAATTATATCTAATTTTAGTTTCAAAATTTAAATAAATTTTAAAAAATTACTTTGAAATCCTTATAAAATAAATTTATTTATTAAAATTCTTTTTCTTTTTTAATAAAAATGTAAAAGAATATTTTCAAATTTTAATCTTCCCACTTTTGAATAACCTCAAAAATATTTTGTAATATTTTCATACAATTTTTTTATTTTTTTACATTATTTTATTCAAAGTTTTCATATTTTTTTAATTTTTTGAAATCTACTTTTCAACTTTCAACCACATTATTTAAAATTTTTTAATGGAGATGGAATATAAAATTAGTGTGGAAAAAAAAAACATTGTAGATACTAAGAATATTAATAAAAATATAGAAAAGATTTGATCTTTAAAAAAAAACTTCTTAGAAATTTTATTGTTTTTGATAGTGATAGTTAAAGGAAAAACTCCCTTTATGTTTTTATTTTTATTAATATTAGACAAATCAATTTATAAGTTGTGTTTTTTTGTGTTAAATATTTTAAGAAATTTTTTAATTTTTCAAAAAAAATCAATTTTCTGTGTTATTAATTAATATTATTAGCATCTCTAATTCTCCTTTTTTTTTTCTCTAGTTCACACTATTTTTTTTTGTTGTGTTCAATTTCTATTAGAAAATTTTTAAATACTATAATTGAAAGTTACGAAACGAATTTTAGAAAATTAAAATATGAAAACTTTCAAAATATAAAATAATGTAAAAAAGTTAAAAAATTTTATGAAAATATTTTAAAATTAATTTCTGGATTGTTTTAAAAATAGTGGGATTGGCATTTGAAAATATTATTTTACATCTTTTATTTGTTAAAAAAAAAGAGAGAAGAACTTCAATAATTAAATTAATTTTATAAGAACCTAAATGTAAGTTTTTAAAATACATTTAGATACTTAAACTAAAATTGAATAAAATCATTACAATATATAAAGTAAATAGCTAAATTTATATAATTTAAAAAATATAATTAAAAATCGGAATAACAATCATTTTTTCTAACATTTTCGTTTGTATTGTGTGAGATGTTCATATCAATATGGATTTATTGTCGATGAAAGAGTACACGGTTTAATAATCACTCTTTTAAAAGTATTACAAAAAATAAAATTTAAATTTTATTATCGTTCATATTATATAATTCACTTATATTTAGTTCATGTATTCTTCCCAGTAATAAAAAATATAAATATATCAGATAGTGGATACTTAAAAAACATGGTTCTATTTTGTTTTGTTTACTTGTTGGATTAACAAAAAATAAAAAC
>CATIWK010030046.1:0-17187 GCA_949634005.1 Mallotus japonicus | reverse complement strand
GAATTGAGTTGTTCCTGAATTCCCTAAATTATGTATTGGAAGGTCAAAATCACATTAGGAAATGAGCAACAAGCAATGTATCCTCCGTTCTTTAGAATCATGGACTTAACCAATCAACTACAAGTACTTCATGAGCTAAATTGAAACATAGGGGCCAATTGCATTTTGGCTTTTGATATACAAGTTAGATTGACATAAAGTGTTGATGAAGATAACCGAAAAGGTATGAAATGCAAAGCGTAAGGTTGAATTCAGGTTGGGAAAATTCATTCCAATTTCATCACCCTTTTTAATTTTCTCTACACATTTTTGTCAATACTGCTGTAATTGAACTCAAATATGGGTTAGCTGCCTGATTTACAAATTCCTGTTATTCGAAAAATCAAGTGCCAAGTAACTAAAGTATTAGTCAATATGTAATAATAGTTAGGCTACTTCATCAGATCAAGTAACCAGGATGGATTCACAAAATTCCAGCTGCAATGATGAAATAATATATGAAATTAAAATAGCATGGCGAAATTAGAACAGATCTAGACTCGAGAAATGATTTGAGCAAAACATAATAGGATTCTAAACAAGGGATAAGAGTTCCTACCAAGACTTTTGATTGCCGCTTTTCCCATCGAGAACTTGCCTGACAACATAAGTAGGTTTAAAATTAGATAGAACTGTAATGTAAAGATTGAGAACGAAAAAACTAAAATAGACTACATAGTAAACATGGTTGATTCTCTTACCATTCTAAAAACATCTATTGCACCAGATCCCATTCCTGAAAGCATTAGGGCAACCTGATCATCATGTAAAACAGATATAATTTCAGCCATTGAAATGACAGGGGAATAGAGCTAATAAATACAAGAAGCCTCTTTCCGTAAATTAAATAAAAGGAATTTCTGCAGCATTAATCATTACAAAACATGCAAGCCTTGCAACAAACTAGGGGGAACCTTCCTCATACTTCAAATTTTAGATTTTTCTAAGTGGTCCATCTGGGTATCACTCAAGTGACTGCTTCATTTAACCTAAATATGTAGTACGGTCACTTGAAATGCCTACCTTCCTCCAGGCACATTAACCAATATCAAGAACTTATCCCTTGTACTTAAAGCATCAGTTTGCAAATTAAATAATTAAGCATGTATTTATTGGAACCAAAAAGGTGCGTAAAACATTAATGTAAGTGCGCCTTACATTTACTCTTTCTACTCTCCGCATTTCATCCTCAAGCAAAGATAGTTGTGCTGCAGAAGTCCAGTGGATACAATCAACTGGGCTGAATGACAATAAATAGATTAGTGTCTCAACTTATCAACCTCAAATTTCACTATGAATAATTTGTTGTACAATCCATAGGAATTACATTATATACACTGAAAACAACTATTCCAAGATTCCAAAGATAGCTGTACCAACATGCAAGAAAACTGAAATTGGTGTAATAGAGATCCTCCAAACAAATATCATTTAGATCAACTGTAAAGAGGTAAATGCCCTATATCCATTCGCAATGTTTGCTGTTTGGTAAAAATAATTGCACTATATTTTCCTTCAATATGGGAATACATATTCTATATGGGTGCATCTCCATTCTCTAATCTCTCATAAACTCCCTATCCTAAAAGGGATTAGTTTTGATTAGGGGCAGTCCTCCACTTGGAAACAATTTTTGAGAATTAAGGGATAATTTAAAAATCCACCTAAGTTTTTTTCATGAAAACTGTACTTTGTTCCAACTTGTTTTCTATTTCTTAAGTTGCTAATCATTTTGGCACAATTACTTTAAGTGACAACCTAAACTTATGGGATAACAGTACTAGCAGTGCATGAAATTTCCGAATAGATTTGTTTAAATGCCTATATATAAATTTGTTGCAATCAAGTGCTTGAATGAATTTCTAATTGTGTTTGAGGACATTTGGTTATGTAAGCTTCCGACTTTGAAGAAGACAAGCACATAATGTTTGTACTTATAAATGAAATACCTGCTCACAGAGAGCGCATAAAAGAATTTCAGTTCATGTAGTTCTTAAAAATTAACAACCAAAAAAAAAAAAAAAAAAACCAGTACATGTTGTAACAATATCCAACGAAGCAGAATCCAAGAAAGTTACCAACTATCAATCGCTTGTTGCACTAATTCGCGGTTTCCAAACTGGTTATGAACTCTAGCTCTACCAAAGTCTTCCTCAATTCTAAATGCATCACAGGCCACATTGACACAATTTTTGCAGCCTGCAGAATAACAAAATGATTATCCAAATCATATTTTGCATTATTAGGAACTATGTTGCAATATTCACTCCTTTGTCCATAAAAAGCCAAACATATTAGTTTTCACTACACGCTTGAGGGATTGAAAAAGAAAAAAACAAAAAAAGATATAATATGTTGAATGGTAGGCTAGCAATAGAATGTATACTTCTGAAAAAGCATTTTTGTAACTATAGGCAGCAGTATATAAAGATAGTCCATAAATTTTAGCAATCAACTCAAACTAAAGTTTCATTGGTACCTATGCAGCTAAACTCATCGACAAATGCATGATCCCTGGGGCTAGAGTCGTCCAAAAAAGGATTAATTGCAGTCAGTGCATATCCATGAATTTCATCATACACCATTCGCTGAACAGGATCACTAAGCACCTACATTGTAGTTTTCTTATTTATAGCAACAGAACAGACCAGACACAGACAGGAAATCATATTTAAATTAAAAAAAAAAAAAAAAGAAATTGGAAGGAACCATGAAACCCACCGTGTAGACATCATTAATGAACATACAAAAATTTGTAGTCTCTGGGTCATTGCCACTCAAATCTGGATGACATTCTTTCATGCAATTATAATAAGCTTTCTTAATCTGATCTTGGGTAGCATCTGGGTGCTGTTAAAACCATTATATCAAGAGACAGAAACAAGAACACAAACCACAATTGGGTCTGATACCATATTACAGGTAATGAAAAATTACCAGACCAAGAACAGCATAGTAGTCATCGGTGACCACCGATGAATCATTAGTTGCAACTTTGAGTCTACCAAAGGCTGATGATGATCTTTTTTTCCAACTCCAAGAAATATTGGTCTTTGATGGAAACAATCTTGAATTTGAACCTAAATTAAACCATTTGCTCTGAATCTTAAGACCATCAGTGCAAACAGGAGACATCAATTGGGCCATTTCTATTGTTATTCTTCTGACCGATGGCTGCATGCATACAGTGGTTTTATTTATTTTGTTCCATAATTTTTAAAAAAAATAATAAAAATTAATTGGGAGATATTTGAAAAATTTTTTGAGGAGGAAGAAATTTTGGCGTCAAGGAAAGAAATGCTGACATGGCAATTTCACAGCCATAAGTCATAAAACAGAAATACGATCTAGACGAACCTGGATCTGGATGAATCTCTCATTATGTAGGTCCAAATTTGCTTATTTGCCCCTTCGACTTGGTCCTCAAGTTCAATTACACCACTAATTACCATTTTGCATAGTTATGGATAGGACTAGTAATTTGTGACATCATCAATTTTTTTGAACAATTGGGAGGTTAAGGGAGTTCAACACCTTACAATGTTCATCATTGGAGCCACTAAACTATAAATGGAGAACGACATGATACGAAACAATGATAAAAGGATCAATCCGTTTAAAATACAAATAAAATCATGTTTAAACGAATTGAACCCGTCTAATTCATTTAAACACATTTTAACTTGTTTATTCATTTAATATATTAAAATATATCATATATTACATTAAGACAATAACACGTATAAAAAAATATTTTAAATTATTAAATATTATACAATATTTAGTTTACTATTAAGTAAATAAGCATAATAAAAATATTAAAATTACATAATGTCCATGTAAATTAGTATTAATATAATGTAAATTTGGTGTAACTCACCCATGTAAGTAATTATTAATAACTAGTCATGAATCCGCGTGTTGCACGGACTGTGTTTCATTATTTTTTTAATATATATTCTTTTCATTAATTCAAACTAATAGGATTGTAAACGAGTCGAACTGTTATTGAGCTACTTGAAACTTGATTTGACAAAAATTCGTTCGATATCATATACTGAAAATTATTTAATAAATGAGTCAAGTTCAAACTATGCAAAATTCGGCTCATGAAACTTGTGAACAATTATGAATAAAAGTTCGTGAACCAATTCATAATTTTAATATATTTTTAAGTAGATATATAATATATAAATATGGGAAAAGCACAATAAAATACCCTATGGTTAGGCATTTTTCACTTAAAGGGTTGTGGTATTTTTTATAATATTTAAGGGCATGTGGTTTTATTCTACTTGCATCTTGGTACCTTACTCAGTAATAATGTTAAGGGGATATTACATAAACAACCTCAACCTTTGGGGGCACTTTCAAATAAAAACTTTATCCAATTTTTTCTTTCAAATATAACCACAACCTCTGAAATATTATCAAAAAAAACCCTCCTTGGATGACTGTACTGGTAATGCTGAGTTTTTTATTGAAATTTCATATACCTGGTATGCTAAGTTGAAATTTCATATACCTAGTATGCTGAATTTTTTGTTGTAATAACTAAGTTGCACTTTTATCTGTCTAAATAGTCTACTAATCCAAAACGAAACACTCAATTGGAGAGGGAGAAAATATCAATTTGGGGAAAATGCATCAGTTTCATCTTCTGTTACCACTATAGTCATCCAAGTGGGCACCATGGATCATAAAAAACGTTTTCATCTCCTGTTACTAGTACAGTCATCCAATGAGGGCTTTTTTTTATAACATTTCAAAGGTTGTGGTTATATTTAAAAGAAAAAATTGGATATTTGAAAGTACCCCCAAAGGTTGGGGCTGTTTATGTAACTTCCCCTAATGTTAAAAATATATGATATAATGTTAAAATAATATGAATTTTTAATAGTAAAATTATTTACTAAGTAGTTTAGCATTCAACTAACTAAAATAAATTCACAATAAATAAAAAATAAGATGTATTTTTAATTTTATTATGAATAAAAAGAAATATTTTTTAAAATAAATTTGTAATATTCTTAAAAGTATCCTAATAATTATATTGATGGTAAATCATATGTAAAATATTTGTATTATTGAGAGGGAGTGTTATATTAAAGTTTTATTATAAAATAATGATGATGTTTGTTAATAGGGTATTAAAGTGTTTGAAAATGAAACCACATACCTCTAAATGTTATGCAAAAACCATAAGCCTTTAAATGAAAATGTATCTAGCCACAAGGTACTTTTTTGTACTTATCCTTATAAATTTTTATTTATAAGAAATACAAAAAATAGCTAAGAAATATATTATTACGATAAAATTATAATTGTTATTAAATATAGGGTAAATTGCTATTTGCTCCCTGTGTTTTGGCCTAATACACTATTTCATCTCTGATATTTGAAAAACTATTTATTCATCCCTGACATTTGCAAATTCGTGTATTATTTCATCCCTGACAGAGGACTAATGAGTGTTAACTGTTGCAAATGTCAGGGATGAATAAATATTTTTTCAAATGTCAGGAATGAAATAGTGTAATAGGCCAAAATACAAGGGGCAAATAGTAATTTATCCTTAAATATATTATAATTTATTTAATAAATAATTAGTTTTAATTTTTTAATGAATAATTTTAATTTATAGTTTATATTTTTTAAAAAACATTTTAGATTCATTTAAACTTATGAACAGTTCGTGAACACCAAATGATATAGTAACCTCGATTTGATTATAAACATATCAAATATAAATTAGTCAAAACTCGACTTGATTTGGCTCCATTACAATTCACTCCATAATTCTAGCTTACACCACTTTATCCATTTTAATTGATCAGTGGGTATTAATCATTGGACATCAGACAAAGGACATTATTGTTTAATGCAATAACTAATTGGTTTTACACCATTTAATTAATATTATTTAATTGTCAAAGTTTATTTTCAAATTTTACTATAAAATAAAATGAATATAAATTTTACACTACACGAAAAATGGTTTATAATGATGATGGTAAAATGTTGTTAAAATTTTAAAAAATGTCATTTTAGACTTATACTAACATTTTCTTGCAAGTGTCACTTAATTGAGTGTCGTTACGTATTAAAGTGACATTTTATTATAAGTGTTGGTATATACTTTTAAGCATCATTTTACGCACTAATTCCCTAAATAAAAAAGGTAGTTGGCCTTTTCTCTCATCTCCCTGTAATCATTTACAAAATTTTTTAGATTCTGGGGGTCTTGTGGAATTAGAATTCAAAGGCTGAAGATTTACCCGGACAAATAAGCAACTAGGTGAGAATACAGTGTATCAAAGGCTAGACATGGCCTATGCGAACTATAAATGGAGAAGTCTATTCTTTAGAGTCGTGCTTATTCACGAAAAATTATTAGGCTCATATCACAAACCTATAGTTTTGTTTCCTGATCCGATTCCCATAAAGAGAAATAACACTTTCATTATTCAAGCAAAGTGGCTTCTCCACCCAGAAAGTTCTAACATTATAAGGGATAATTGGAACCATCATTATCAGGGTCCTGCTATGGTGCTGACTTGTAAAAAATTTATTTCTTGTAAAACCAGTCTGTTTAAATGGAGTAAAGAGGTCTTAGGTAACACTAAGAGAGTTATTAATGGGTGTAAAAATAGGCTGGAAGAATTAACTAATAGGGGTCTTTCTGAGTATAATATCCAATGGTATAGGCAGATTCAAAATCATCTTCAGGAACTATACAAAATGGAGGAAATTCACTAGCTACAAAGATCCATAATCAATTGGTTAAAGGGAGGGGATAAGAACATTAAATTCTTTCATGCAATAACCATAAAGAGAAGAGTGAGAAATCAAATTTTAAGACCGAAGAAAGATAACGGTGAATGGCTCAATAATGATCAACAAATTCAAGAGCACATCATTATACTTTTAAAAAATCTTTTTTCTAGTTCTAAGTCTCATTTTCTTTATTATGAGAAAGCTTTGGAATGGGTTCCTTCCTTTGTCTCTGATGAAATGAATGCTTCTTTAATAGCTCTTATGTTTAATGAGGAGATTAAATCTGCTGCCTTTCAATTAGGTGCCTTGAAAGCCCTTGGGTCGGATGATTTTTTTAGTATTTTCTCTCAAAAGAACTGGGATATTGTAAGAGCAAATACTCCTTTTACGGTAAAAGAGTTCTTTCAAACAGGCCAGATGCTTGATGAATGGAATAAAACTTTTATAGTTTTAATTCCTAAAGTTCTAATTCAGAAACAATGTCTCAATATAAAACCATTAGCCTATGCAATTTCACTTATAAAATCATTTCCAGAATTTTGGTTAATAGGATAAAACCTTGGTTGAATATCCTTGTTCATTCTAATCAAGCGCTTTTGTCCCAGGTAGACAAATTATTGATAACATTTTCATTGGCCATGAGGTTTTTCACCATTTAAGGGCATCTACCAGAACTACTTATCATTTTGCTCTTAAATTGGACATGTTAAAGGCTTATGATATGGTGCAGTGGGGTTTTCTTAAGGTTGTTTTGATAAAAATGGGATTTAATAGGCAATTTATTAATGGGATTAAGAAGTTTGTTTGTTATGTTTCTTCTTCTGTTATTATTAATGGGAGTTCATCTGAGTATTTTGTGCCTCACAGAGGGCTTAGACAGGGTGATCCTTTATCACCCTATCTCTTTATTTTAATGTCTAATGCTTTAGCTTTCTCTTTAGACAGAGCAGTCCTAGATAAAAAAGTGTTAGATTTTTCTTTTAATAGAAGAAGCCATGTGTTGACTCATATACTGTTTGTTGATGATACATTATTGTTTAGTAGAGCTTCAATGGCTGAAAATTAATGAGTAATTAATTGATTTTCCCTTATTAACTTTTTCAAAAATTTTGAATTTGAATTTTTTTGCAAAAAAAGGAGATGAACTGGGTTGAGATGAAGAGTTTGGGAAGTGCAAGGCATTTCATAAAACTCAATTTTGCCTCTTTGCTGCCTTGACAAAAATTTGAGATGCCAATATTGAGCCTATCTTTGTGATTTGTCTTAGTACTTTTTGTTTATTGGGTTATTAAGCTCACCAAATTTTTTATTTTGCATAATCACATAGGAGAAGAGGGCTTTTATTTTGCATGTAAATTAGCATGGGTAATTGTTTGTGCCATATTTGAATTTTTGACTAAAATATTAAGGCCATTAAATTAGTGGCTCAATTTGATTTGAAAGCCCAAAAATAATTAAAATTCTAGCCCACAAGACAAGAAGATTCTAGAATTATTTGTGCATTGATGAAGAAGAAGACTCCGGAGATTCAGGAATTATATGTGCATTGATGAAGAGGAGGAGGAGGAAAAGGATCATAAGGAGAGTTATCAACATCACCTTGAATAAAATAGACATCATGATCATATGGATGAGTTGATGGAACACAAGTTTCCCTACTTATATTTGGTGGCCCATTATCATCATTACCATCACTACTATGACTAGTGTCATCATCAACATCATTATCACCAGAATCACACCACCACCACTAGAACTTGATATTCCACCATGACTTCTAATAGCACTTGTTTCTCATCCTCGACTCCTATACTGAGAAGCTTAACCCTGACATGTATTATCCTCATCATTATCTAGCCATGTATTATTTTGTCCATCCAGTAATGGTTTCTCTCTTTCTTCTAACCAAGGAGACAAAGGATTATCTTCTTTGAAGATATAATCTATATTAATTAGATTATAACTTTTGTCCAACTCTTCTCGACTTTTCCTAATTGCATTTCTAATTTTAAGCCTCATATTATAATGCACAAAGACGAGTGACTGCAACTTTTAATATCTTAGATTGTTCCTTGTTTTGTAAGTATTAGTAAAAAAGTGCTCTAATTACATTCACAAATAGATGCTGAAGTTGTTTGGCTCAAAAATTTTACTGTAATTGCTTGAAGTTCTGTAGCACTTTCACTATACTAAATCCACCATTCAGCTACATTTAATAAAGTAATTAATTAGTTAAATTACTGTAATGACCCAAAAGATATAATTGAAAGGAATAATTTGATATAAAAAATAATTATTATTACCAGGATCAATGAATTTAATGGCTTTTTGTGCTAATGCAGCACCAAAATTTCCATCTTATCTTGAAAAATGAATACCTATCAAGAAAATTTATAATTGGTGAATATAAATGATTTTAATAAGTATTTCAATTATTATCCAATCAAAAATTTATTTTATAATAGAGTTCATTTTTTTTAGTTATTTGCTTGGTTTAATACTTTAACTTGATTATCTAAATCAGGCTCCAACTTTTGAATCACTTTATTAAGTCCAGTCATCACTTCCCTTTCTTTCCCAATGTCGTGTTTTCCATACTGAAATTATGGATAAAGAAAGTATCCTAAAAAATAAATAAACAAATTTTAGTCATGCAATGATGATAATTAATTATTTTTAGCAAAAAAATTTATTAATATATGTAAAAATTACCTGTTATATGTAAATCATGGTGCAACTGAAAGTTCCATTTTTCATTAATGATCCTCTAATAATTAGCATAACTTATGCAATTATCTTTTATTACCAAATTTGCTCTCTCTATTGCTTCATAAATGAAGCTCATTATTGGCTTTTAATCACCATCCACTAACCTAAGAACTTTTAGCAAAGGCTCTTGAATTTTAAGAACCTCATTTGCTTTTTGCCAAAATTTTCTACCCTCACAAGACAAACAAAAATAATTTGTTTAACTTCAAAAGCTGGGCCACTCATAGCTCTACCATACTTTGATGTCAACCACCCTTCAGACTCAAACATATTTCTCAAGATTTAAGATTACAACCCAATAATAAAGAAAATATTCACAAATTAGGGTACAAATATTCACTAGCCATTGGAGATATTTAAGGAAGGAGCTGTTGTAGTTTGAGCTGTTGTAATTTAAATTTGAATCAGACGTGGGACATATTGGCAGTTGTCATATTGGATGTTGCCAGACTGATTGTCTGCTTCTTTAATACCGTCATTTCTTTTTCTATTACAAAAATTACATATAAATTCTCCTTGCTTTTCCTATTGGAGTGGCAAAATTCCATCCCACATCACTGTTAGACTTTGATCCTAGCTCTTTATTGCTTGAACGAGGGATTTTTTATCCTACATACATTCAATATAGAAATTTATCTAAGTATGAGAGGTTATTAGTTATGATAGATTTAATAAGGTGAATTCAAAAATTTACCAAACATTTTATGGAGTGTATTTGAAGTAATATTTTACAAATCATTAATTCTATGTGTCCAAGGTAATTTGCAATTGGTTTCACACCAATTAGATCTGTATAAAGAGAGAAAAATTAAGATATTGACAGCAAGATCTGATTTTCAATATAAATTACACAATAAAATGTATAGCCACAAATAGCTATCAAAACAATAAAATTAGATTTCCTCTATTACTATAAGTTTCATAATAGACATTTAAAAGTTTTTTTTAGGCAAAAAAATCATCTCAATCTGAGCTATAGAACTCTAGATATAGCTCCCAAAATTTTACTGTTCATACCAAGATGAATTTTCAGTTATGACTTATAACAGATTTAATAGGGTGAATTCAAAATTTACCAAAAATTCTATAGAGTGTATTTTGAAGGGGACAATTACAATTACCCCCCTGAGGTTTGTCCTAATTTCCTAGTCCATTCATGCATTTTCAAAAGTCAGCTAATAACTCCCTCAGGTTTGATTTTGTTAACTATTTCCCCTTCTGCTAACCAAGTACCCCCTCATATTTGATATTTTTTATTGTAAACCTGATGGGGTATTTAGTTAGCGGAAGGGAAAAATAGTTAATAAAATCAAACTTGAGGGGGCATTTAGTTGACTTTTGGAAATACATGGATGGACTAGTGAATTAGGACAATCCTTAGGGGGGTGATTGTAATTTACCCATTTTGAAGTAATATTTTCCATATCATTAATTCTATGTATCCAAAATAATTTTCAATTGGTTTCACACAAATTGGAGGTGTATAAAGAGAGAAACTTTAAGATATCTACAACAAGGTTTGATTTTTGACATAAACTACACAATAAAATATATAGCTACAAATAGCTATCACAATAGTAAAATTAGGTTTCCTTTATTTCTATAAGTTTTATAATAGATATTTCAAAGTTTCTTTAGGCTAAAAATCATCTCAATATGAGTTATATAACTCTAAATACAGCTCAAACAAATTTATTGTTCACACTTGGATGAATTTTCAAAATCTTGAAAGTTGAAATTTTTCACTTATTTTCAACTATATTCTTTGGTCCACTTATCTTCTATTGTTTCAACTCTATTCATCATTTCCAGCAGCTCTCTCTCAAATTTGTTGTTGCGAATGTCGCCTATTATTTATTGATCTTTTTTTTTAGCTATATTTTGTTTTTTTTTACAAACAAAGGTCACAAAGCTCTCTTCTTTTTTCTCTTTGTAGAAATAAAGGTCACTCAATACTTACAATTCTCAAACGATTATACACACTTTTTTTTTTCATTTGGCTGTCAATGGCATTATAAGATTCTCTTCTCTATTATTGAAAAAGAACAAGTATATAGACATACAACTATACAATATTCAAAAAACACAATGTTTCCTTTTCTTTCCTTTCCTCTGGCCAATGTTGCAGGTCTTTTGTCATATTTAGAATTTTTTTTGCCACAAAATCTCTTCTTTTAGTATATCATAGTTCAGTTTGGTCGGTTTAAAATATAATTTTCTAACCGAACCAATAAAGTCAATTTTCAATTATGAGAAATTTTGACCAAATCAAATACCATTAAAAATTATTCAAATCAATGATATTTGGATTCGACTTGGATGATCGGTTTGGTTGGTTTAATAAAAATAATAAATGAATAAAATAAATATTAAAATTACTAATAATACATTTCGTAAAAATTATTAAAAATATAACAAAATGGAAAATTTATATTATACATATATCATCAAAGCATAATAATAATAATAACAACTGTTATTTTGAGGTCTATCGAGATGGGTAACGGTCGCGACTAATAAATAATGACTGTAACAGCCATTACCTATACTTTTATTACAACCGTTAAATAACAGTAAATAACGTAATGGCACACTCAAAAACTTAGAAAATAACGGTTGTTACGTAATGTAAGGGCCATTATTTGAAACTATGGTCTACACAATGTCCTGTTTTAAGTTACCAATGAGTCTTTATAATCAAATTGATCCAACGTTAGCTAGATTTTAGTAGGGTGGTGATTCAAACGGGCTTTTTACCAATTTAGGGTGGAAATTTTTTTTTTCCCACTTTAGGGTGCTTTTCAAACTAATTCCAAACTTAGGGTAGTTTATAAACTTATTACGAATTTGGGGTGAATTTTGCTTATGTGGCCTAACAGGAGGGACTCAGCCAGTTTGATTAGCGGAGAGCCCATTTCCGCCATCCAATCTGGCAAAGATGGGACTGAAATTTTTTTTTTAATTTTAATCAACTCTGCCATCTATGAAATTTTTTTTAAATTTATGTTGGCCCAAGTTAATGCAAGAATCTAAAAGGAATGTCCTTCAAGCCAAGTATTTTCCACAAAATACCATGCCATGCACTCATTCCTTCCAGCCAATAATTTTGTACAAAAAACAATGGCATGCACTCACTAAATAAATTATCATAACATTTAAATCCTAAATTTTCATATTTATTATATATTGTTCAAGATTACATTATTTTTATATTTTCAAATATTCTACTAAAATATACAAATTTTTATTAACATATAACTAAAAGTTCATTATATTTTTTATTTAACGAACATTATATTTATCAACTTTCATTATAAATACATTTTTAACTAACATATAAAATTAAATATAACAATATTTATTACTATTTAACTAATGTAATATACAACATTTATATTCACATTATGTTTTAACTACTATTTTTAACTAATGTAATATTTTTAATTGCTATTTTTAACTAATGTAATTTTTTTAACTATACATTATGTTTTAATTACTATTTAACTAATGTAATATACATCATTTATATTCACACTAACATTAAATATAACAATATTTATTAAACAAATTCTAAAAACATACTTTCTATTTTTGTTTTGTTGAAGATCCACAGAAATAAAAATAACAACAAGAAATGGGATATGAGAAGAAGAGGAATAATAACATAACAATAAGATGAGATAAAGAAAAAAAATTAGAAGAAGAAGTTCGGTTGTAGTTTGCAGTAGGAAGAAGAAAATATGGGAATATAAAGAGAAGTTACTGGTGGGCAAAATTATTGTTGAACTAGCATTATTGAAGTTTGAAAAAATTTGTAACTTTTGTCATTGAGTCGTCAATCAATCTAAAGAAAGTTGAGTTTTTGTTTTACATGGTTTTTTTTTCTTATTTACACTAAGCACGCTAGTCAAACTGGCATACTTCTGTCAATTGCAAAGATTCCTTGTAGTCGGTCAACATGAACAGTATTTGTAAGTGTTTTTTTTAAAAAAAATGGCGGACTTCTGCCAGCTTCTGTAAATTTTCAGATCTTTGCCACCTATGTTGGCGGATTTCATTGCTTTAAATTTTTTTTATTTATTACCGCCAATCGTGTTGGCGGAAATTGGTTATCCTGTAGGATTTTCGCAACTTAATGTGGCGAAATAGAAAGATTTTATTTTTTATTTTTTATTTATTTTTTTACCCTAAACTTGGAAATACTTTCAAATTTACCCTAAAGTGAGAAAATAAATTTCTTTTCGTACTAAATGGGTAAAAAGCCCGATCCAAACAAGAGAGGTACGAGTTTTGTTAGTTGGAAGGCTTTGGCTTGCTCTAAATACAAAGGGGGATTGAGTTTTAAGGACTTGGAAAAATTTAATTTTGCAATACTTGATAAACAATGTTGGAGGCTTTTTCAAAATCCAAATTCTTTGTGGGCTAAAATCTACAAAAGTATCTATTTTTCCTCAAGATCCTTTTTAATAGCAAAGAAAGGGTGAAACCTTTTTAGGCTTGGTCAAGTCTTCTAGTAACTAGAGATAGTCTCTTTCAAGGGGTTAGATTTAATGTGGGCAATAGAAAATCAATTTCTATATGGGAAGATCTTTGGATCATGGTTTCAAATAATGGACGTAACGGCCATTATTTCTAGGTTTTTGAGTGGGTTGTTACATTATTTACTGTTATTTAACGGTTGTAATAAAAGTATAGGCAACAACTGTTATGATCGTTATTTATCAGTCGCGGCCGTTACCCACTGTCACAGATTGCGATATAATAGTTATTATTATTATTATTATTATTATTATTATTATTATTATTATTATTATTTATGATATGTGTATAATATGAATTTTTCATTTTGTTAAATTTTTAATAAATTTCACGAAATGCGTTATTAGTAATAGGGATGTACACGGGACGAAAAAAAATATCAAACCGAACCAAAATACCGAACCGAAAGACATTAAACTCGTACCGAACCGAATAATTTTAAACCCGAACCGAACTGAACCGAATTTTGTAACTAATTTGGTATGGTACTGGATATTTATAAAAAATCGAACTGAGAACCGTACCAAACCGTACTGAACCAAAAATCGAATATAGTACCGAATATTAATAATAATATATATGTATGAACACATAGTAGTAAACTTAGTTATATATTTTCATTATATTATTAAGCAATATATATTACGTAACATATGTATAATAATATATGATAAAAATTAATATATATAATTTGTGTTCTCTTTGATTATTCGGTCAAAAAGGCTAAGTTATCCTTTACATTTTATCCAAATATACTCACTCTTTAGTTAGAAACTTAAATATTAATTTTGTTTTTGACAAAGTGAAGATACTTTATTAATCACGGATTCAGTGTTTATAAATGCAAAGTATAAAGTTATCTGAATATAAATCTACAATAAAAGGTGATTTTGATCCTAGTTAGCTCCTCATGAATATAAATCTACAATAAAAGATGTGTATAGTTGATATGAAATTAGTAATATTAGCTGTCCAAGTGATAATATACACACACATATACTATAAATCTACAATAAAATGTTATATGCTATTATAGTTGCTACTTTCATAGCTCTATTTTCTTAACTGTTTACTGTATATTTCTCAGATTTTATCTATGGTTCTTGTTGTTCATTCAAACATTTTTTCCTTGAATTCAATTTGTTGTTTAGTTTAGTCAGCATATCAGTTTGTTGAATTCATGTTATATATGTTTTTAGTTTTCAGTCATATGAATTAAATTTAAAAACAATAATGAAAAGTAAATTCAATTATATAGCATATAAAATTTTTAATAATAAATATAAATTCAATTAATAGTATAAATTTGCATATAATATAAATTTCCGAATTCCTGTTTTGGACCGTATGGTACTGATTAGTTCCGAAAGAACCGAATCTCCATACCGAACCGTTCCGAAAAATGGTATGGTACTAGTATGGAGATTTTTTAATTTGGTACTGGTACTGGAGATTTGATTTTTAAAATCCCCGAAATTTGGTACGATTCCGGAGATTTTAAATCCCCGGATTTCTCCGTACCGTGTACACCCCTATGGAAGAAACTCATAATAAATATATATTTTTTAATTTTGTAAATACTAACATTCTATTTATTATTCAAAATCATACAAAGAAATTTTAAATTTTATTAAAATATTTTAATTGTTTAATGCATTTGTTGAATAATGTGCTAAATTGAGCTATAAAATATATAATTTGAGTCAATTTAAAAATAAAAAAATAATTAGTGCTAGTTTGAACTTTCACTTTAAAATTTAAGCAAATTGAACTTTGGTCCTGTTTATAACTATACATTCAATTTTTTTTTAAAAAAAAAGATATATGTATAAAAATATATATAATTGTCTTCAATATCTTATATGAGAATTGACTGATTAAGAAGAACAGGGAAACTACAGAAAAGTCAATGTATATAAACAAGAGCTAATTTCGTTATATAATTTATAAATTTCAACTCGTTAAACATTTAATAAATAAAAAAAATGAAATTTTGTGACTTTAAAAAATTTATTTATTCTAGAAAAGGTTGAATTTTTAACAATGAGAATAAGATTGGATTTAAATGTCAACCCACAGAGTGCATCTTTTAGAAATGCACATAGCGCATCATAGATGATATTGGAGAAGACCTGGCTTTGCAATTTACCTACTGCTCTTAATTGGCTGGACCATATAGCAATGGTATCAATATCGTTAAAATGTTAAACACTTCCACCAAATATCACCAAAGAAAAGGTGATACCGACAAGAGCATTAAGGCCCATGATTTTAGAAAAATAAAAATTATATTAATTAAGATACCCTTTAAGACACATATTTAAGACAATTGATTAGCTTAATTAGCTTATGGCTAGATTAGGGTTAATTGTACTCACGGTATCCAGGTTTTCGATCTTATACCATTAAAGTACCTAACGTTTAAAACGTAACGAAAAACTTCCCAACTTTACAATCTGGTAACATGAAACTTCCCGAAGTCAATTTCCAGTCATTGGTGATGACAAGGAGCCTAAGTGGAAGCTCGCGTGGAATGGATGTTTGACAATTGTCAAAAATTGCACATATGGCGCCAAGTCACCAACATGTCAGCGCCACATCACCAACACATCAGCGCCACATGGCAATTTTTTTTTAAATAAAAAACCTCACCTCTCTCTTTCTTCCTAATCTCATTTTTAATTAAAAAAAAAACCATTAAAAAAAAAAAACCATTACCCAATATCACTGCCTACCACGAACTTAAAAAAAAAAAAAAACCCTCACCTCTCTCTTTCTTCCTAATCTCATCTTTAATTAAAAAAAAAAACCATTACCCAATATCACTGCCTACCACGAACACCACCACCACCTAATTGTAGCATCTGACATAACACTAATACCACCATCATCACCACTCAACGCCATCACCATCTGGCACCGCTCAACCCACCACCATCTACACCATCTTCAATCACCACCACCACCTACACCATCCAACATCATCATTATCACGGCTTAACACCATCAACACCAATGCAACTTGCATCCTCATCATCAATCACACCATCCTCACTACAAGCA
>CATIWK010030003.1:0-13137 GCA_949634005.1 Mallotus japonicus | reverse complement strand
TGCTGACTGGGTGCTCAGTCAGATCAAACAGGACCCACTTTTATTCCAGTAATTAACCATATCATTTGCCACATGTGTCGCATTATTTAAAGGACAAAATTACCCTTATTCAGTCACCCTTCATGTCTACCATGTCTGCTGCAGAAGTTACTGTTGAGGTTATTTTTATCAATTCATAATATTTAATAAGGGTATTTTTGTCCTTTAAATAATGCAATACACGTGGCACATGACGTGGCTAATAACTGGGATAAAAGTTGGTCCAGTTTGATCTGACTCAGTACCCAGTCTGCCCGAGACACTATATTGGTATGCTTTTCAAAAGTTCAGACACTTGATTGCAAAAAAAAAAAGTTTAGACACTCAAATAGCAAAAACAGAAAAGTTAAGACACCAAAAATGTCATTATCCCTAATAATAATAATAATAATAATAATAATTTATATCTGCTATCCATTGTTTTGCAAACTCATTCCAAGGCTTGTTGCTCCGCATCATTCTCTCCAGGGTAGAGAAAATTCGCCCTCGAATTTTGCCCAAATATTGAGAAACAAATTTGCTATAGAACATCACAAATTCATCTTCAACTTGTAATTCCTTCAAAATAGAAATTAAAGGAATATAAGAATAAAGAAATTTATCAATGCCCATAAAGTCAATATATTCAACATCGCGCTCGTCTTCTTCATCAAATATTGGTTCATCTCCAATAAATGCATTTGCATCTTCACCATCATCGGTATCATAAAATAAGCTATCTTCATGATAATTTTCTCTTGTTATCTGTTCGAACCACTCTTCCATACGCGTCACTCGTTGGTCTAAATCACGTTAACAAGGATCAGTTCGGCTCTGATACCAACTGATGTAGCGGAAACCTAAAATAAAAGAGATAAATGTTGAAAACGTTTATTCGCGCACGAATACCGTCTACAACATTCTATTAAGCAGTTTAGTCTGAGAATACCCAGAGAATAGGTATCAATAATCGTTGATTCTCCAAATGAGAATGCCGAAAATTAGGAAAACAATAGAAATTCTATTCAAATCATCAAAAACTAACTCCTATTACAACCGTAAGGCTAGATATATATAGGGTGGCACAAACCTACCAACCCTAATTTTAATTAGGAAATAAAATAATAACAATTCCTACCTAAGATATGGGAAATCAAATCCCAACCAAAAGGAAAGAAATAAAATTAACACAATTAAATCCTAATAATAATAATAATAATAATAATTTATATCTGCTATCCATTGTTTTGCAAACTCATTCCAAGGCTTGTCGCTCTGCATCATTCTCTAGCTGAGGACATCGATCAATCTTTCTCTTTAAAGAAGGCGAGGCACCAATGCGCATGCATTTTAAGCTCGGCAGATCAGTAAGAACTAGCAACTCCAATGCAAATGCTTTCTAATCTTGGCAGATCAGCAAGAATTAGTGTCTCCAAATGGCTAAGAGGATGAGGTGAAAGTGTATTCTGCTCGCATCCTGTAATTATCTCCTCTACTTCATGACAAGATTCAACTTCCAAGTGCTGAAGTTCAGAGATTTGCTGTATCAGGTCGTCAGACAATACCTTCTTCAATTTTGAGCATCTGAAGAAAATTATTGTTGTAAGTTGGGAGAGACTTCCAGCAGGAACAGGACCCTCGCAGATGCTCTCCAATTTGGGCATATTTTCTGCAAACATTCTACCACAGCTAGCCTTCTTCCATTTCCATTAATGATGGCTTTCATTTCATTACAGCTCTCAATCAAACAGATTTTCATATTGTTGAAGTGGTCAACGCCAAAATTTGATAGTTTAACGGTACTCCTGTGCCCTACCAACTCAAATGCATTGCTTTCAGCAATTAGCTCTGGTACAGAAAAATACGTCTCTTCACCATTGGCATATCTCAAGCACCTGCAGCTCTTACCTTCAAGATAATAAAAAACTTTATACCTGGTAGAATGATATTCACCAATAGAAAATGAAACATGAGTCAATTTTGTCAAGGTAGCCAAATCCGCAATTATAGTTTCAACAACGTCCGGCCACCGTTCATATTTTGGATCAATATCCACAATCAATTCTTCCAACAAAGAAAGTTCTGAAATGATGTGGCAATTAATCGTCACTGTCCTTGGTTCTCCTTCAAACTTTAATAATGACATTCTTAAGCACTATAGAGAGTACAAAGCGTCCAATTTGAGCAGGTAAATAATTAATCTGCGTGCCTCGAATATCAAGCACCTCAAGAACTTTAAGCGCTTCTATTGAAGATGGATAAATGTTTGCAAGAATGCAAATAGAGGGCTTTAAGACATTTCAAGAAAGACACTCAGGATGGCAATGTAATGATGCTAGTACCATGTAAATCCAGGACTCGAAGACATGGCAAGGATCGCAAGAATAGGATCTCTGTTAAATTGTAATTTCTTTGAAGTAGAAGCGTTGAGAGATGGTTGCAATATGGTCTTTCAGGTAAATATTGCAATCTGTTATCCATCAAAGAGATCCAGCTTTTTCGTGTCCATTCTTCCCTATTTGGAGGCACTTGTAACTTCTTGCCAGATTCCACCAAATAATTTGGATCCTCATTCTCTGATGCTATTTTGAGAGCCATTTTTCGAATAACTCCATTCATCCATACACATTTTATTTCCTTGCTGCTCTCTAGCAAAGACATGTTGATAAGATGAAGCAAAATCTCTTGCCCTCTGTCATATGCAGTGAGCAACCACATTTCATGAATGAGACCTTCAGCTTTCCAGCATTCTAGCAAATAACTTTTATAAATTTCAGACCCCCTTCAGGATGTAATGCACTGTAGAGAAAGCATAACTTCTTGTCTTCATCATCCAGCCTTTCATAACAGAATGCTAATAAATTAGCACTTCATCCATGCTTTGATCTCTAACGCCAGGGTATACGATCAGTCTATTCAACCCAGCCTGCCATAGAAGAATGTTCTCCTCTTTTCCTCTGAAAGTTCTTGCTACCTTATCTATCAAAATTGGTAGATTAACACACTCCCTGACGATTTGTTGGGCCAATGGTTTAAAAGATGAATGTATATTGCGACCCAAACTTTCTTGAAAGAGTTTCAATGCATCATCATCAGACAATCGCCCCACAGGGATTATATCATCAGCAAGCATACAGCGACAAACACTTGAGTTTCTCGAAGCAAATACTATCTTGTTGTCTTTTCCATTCTCACATATGCCAATTCTAGTAGGATCAAATTCCCTCCATACATCATCGAAAAGAAGCAAGTACCTGCTGCATTGTAACTCTTTAGATATGACTGAAGCTATAGCCTTGCTGTCAGTAATGCCTTATAAACTCAGTCCCAGTTGCTGTGCAATCTCACTCTGCAATTGTTCTTCCTTTACTTCCTCTGTTACTGCCACAAAAAGAACTTCATCAAACATTCGTGTAACCTCTTCATTTTTATTCAGATTCTGCAAAATTGACGTTTTCCCAACTCCCATCATCCCCCAAATTCCAATTCTTTTCACATTCACATCCTTTAAAGATTGCAGTATCCTTTCAAAGATCCTGTTAAGCGACGGCTTATTGTCTATTTTGGGTATCTCTTTTTTGAGGAAAATCAATGCTGGTCTTTCCACTACTACTTCATCAGGAAAAGAGGTTAAAATACTGAGAAAGTAAAATAAGCTCGAGCCACGGCTCTTTTCATGGTTATATTTGGCCTCCAGAATCTGCACCTCTTTTTTTATTTTGTTGACATTACGAATCCAAAGTTTGCACGGTCTGGTAGGCTGCTTCTTCTTATCATCATTTATTCTGTCCAATAGATCATCCCTCCTTGGATACACAGTTTGTGCCCCCAGTTTTAACTTCCGATAATTTTTATCTAGATTTCTTCCATGATATCTCAATTCAAAAACAGAAAAAAATTGTGCTTATAACATCCTTGGTTATTGCTATCGCAGAACTCACTGCAGCAAGGGTCTCTGCCATCTTGGATTTGCAAAAAGGAAAAAGGAATGTAAAAAATAACAAGCATATATTAAACAAGCAGAGAAATGTTAAGTGAAACACAACAAGACAAATACATCAGCTCTACTTCCTGTGGTTTTCGGCCTACCTTTGATAAAACTCAACCATGAAATCTCAAAGGTTAGCAATCTTGATATGCTTTCAGTCCTCAGTTCTTCTTCAATGGTGGCGTGTACCATTCACTTCCTCTGTCCAGCGCGTTCTCTTCCTGCTGCTTGGGTCTTTTCCCCTACTTTCGCAGTGGACAGAAGTCTAGCTAAAGGGACTTCACGTGAAGAGCAGTCAGCCGCCTCTGTCAGTACAATTATTCTTCCTTCCCAAGACAAATTTAACTATCATTTGGACTTACTTGGGCAATGGAAAAAGCTTGTGAAGACCATCTTCAACTCTGGTGTCAAGGCCCATACCAGAACTGGTTGTATACAAGTTCTTTTGGGAAGTCCAGCTGCTGAGGCCCACCCGGAAGTGCTGATCAAAGCCTTCAGCTGTGATCTATTTGGCTTAGTCCACACTGATAGCCATCAACTCTGCGCCATTGGCCCTGCCTTCAAAGGCTTCTCTACCTAGCAATCTGTTTCAAAATCGGTTCCTCCTAGTTTTTTGCTTTCAATAAGTTTAGTTAATTAGTTTTTTCTCTTAGTTTTTGTCATAATCTTTGCTCTTACTTTACTGCATCTAGTAGGAGAAAGTTTGATGACAGCCATGGTGCTATGTCTATCATCTATGTATCCCTTCCCATGGTCCCTCTATAGCTCAAAAGTTTCTTGTAAACTTGGCCTATCTTGTAAGCTATGGTTTTTTAATGTTATCTTTTATTTAGTTCAAAAAAAAAAAAAAAAAAACACAACAAGACATGGTAATAAAATTGGTTTCATCAGTAGCTATGGCTGTTCCATTTGTTTCTTTCATTGGAATTTTTTTTTTGGAAGATTCTTGTCTAGGCTAAGTGTATTACACCTAATAGTTAGATTTAAATGATACAATTAATTATTTTGTTTTCATTGGACAACTATTTTACACTTATCTTATGTGTCTTATATCTAACCATAGAGTGTAAAACACCCAACCTAGACAATAATCTTCCTTTTTTTTTAATGCGTTATATGAATATGTACTAAGTGTTGACTATATTTGTTATTTAAATATAAAGTTTGTTTAAATATAAAGTTAAAATAAAAAAATAAAGAAATTAAATTTTTTTATTTTTTCTTTTGTTGGTTACAATGACGTTGGCCATAAGTTTTAATTTTTTGTTTTGTTGGTTATTATTTAATGCTAATAGTTGTAACTTTTGACTATTGTTTTTTTTTAAGGAACTTTTGACTATTGTTTTGAAAAGTTACTATTCTTCAATTATAACTATCATTTAATATATACATGCATTATTTTATTTCTTTTCAATATATCTCAAAAAAAAAAAAAAACCGAAGTACAGTATAATAAAACACACTTTTGGTTGACAAACTACAACAAGAAAGATCAAACACCATATTCTTATTCCATATTAATTCTTTTCACTATTTATTAAGTGCAAAGAATTCAAGGCTTGTCATATCCATTAAAGCAATTTGCACAAATCCTTATAGCAAAACTCGAGAAGAAGTGAGGGTAAATTTCGCTTGTAAGAAAGCGATTTTTAATCGTGTTTCAAGTCTAAATCAAGAGTTTGTGATGTGGACCAGATGGCTTTAGCATATATGGATGAGTTTGATAATATGAGAGTGCGCACCTGAGCTTCTAAGGCCTCTAACTCCTTAGTCCGGAGGAACTCCGGGGCCCATAATATATCAAATCGAAGCTGATTCAGAGCTCTATAACAGGTGATGCAACTATGCTTGTATTAATCCAGCTTCAGGCCCAAATTCCATCGTTTAGGGCTTCATATTTTAGTTTGAACTTTTATGCTTATTTTTGGGCTATTTTGTCTTTTTGCATTATTTCAACTAGGGTTTTTCTCTAAACACTATTTATTCGTCTTTTTTATTTGTTTGGAGACAGTTTTGGATTTTATTGAATGAAATTATTATTTTCCCAAATTCAGTATTCTTTTGATTCAACGAATTCTTGGATGCCTATTTCCTGGCAATTGTGCGCAATTCAACAGGTTATAAAAGGTTGCTAGAAGACAATCGTGCGTGATTCAACGTTTAGTGATATTTATCCTTTTAATTGAGGCTTCCGCTACGTCAATTTGTCTACAGATTTTATTCAATTTATTTATTTAGTATTATTTTATTCAAATATTATTTTTAGTTTTTGTGTTGTGTAGTAGTTCTTCTCCACATCAATAGAATTATTTCTAACAATCTAAAAGCGAAATCTATATTGATTGTGGAAGAAGATATCATGGACACTAACACAATTAAAATGATGAATCAAGACTTCATACGTCTTGATCGATTTGATAGAGCAAATTTTATGCAGTGGAGAGACAAGTTGAAGTTTATGCTTACCGCATTGAAGGTTTATTATGTATTGGATCCTAATTTGCCTCCCATTTCTAAACCAAGGGAAGATGACAATGAAACAATTATTGCATTGAGAAAGAAGAGGGAAGAAGATGAAATTGTGTGTAGAGGACATATCTTAAATGCTCTTTTCGGACCAGTTGTATGATCTCTACACAAATGAAAAGTCAGCCTTGAAGATTTGGAATGCACTGGAGTTCAAATATAAGGCGGAAGAAGCAGGTACAAAAAAAATTTTTAATCTCTAAATATAGAGAGTATACTTTTAATAATGAAATGCCAATTTTATCACAAGTGCATGAACTTCAAGTGTCGGTTAATCAATTGAAAGCTGTGGAGATTGAACTTCCCGAATCTTTTCAAGTGGGGGCAATTATATTATTGTAAAATTGCCTCTATCTTGGAAAAGTTATAGGAAGAAACTTCTCCATGATACCAAAGACTATTCTTTGGAGGAATTACAAAAACATCTTTGAATATAGGAGGAATTGAAGGTGAGGGATGGTAAAGAAAATACTTTTGTTGGCATTAATAAAGAAAATTATGTGAATAAGCCTTTGAATAAATCCAACAAAGGAAAACAAACCAAAGGAAATTTTCTTGGCCCTAAAAAGGATCAAGGAAAATTTAACAAGCCTATGAAAGGGGGCTGTTTTGTTTGTGGAAAATTTGGCCATTATGCTAGAGAATGCAGGTTTAAGAAAAACAAAAAATCGGAAGTCAATTCCATAGTACAAAGTGAAGATGTTGTTGCCACCATTAGTGAAATTTGTGCTATACAAGGAAAGATTTCTGGTTGGTGGTATGACACATGTGCCGCCATACATGTTTGCTATGACAAGTCTCTTTTTAAGACCTACAAAGAAATTAATGATGGACAAGAAATTCAAATGGGAAATGATGGAAGGTTTAAGGTATATGGCAAAGGAAATGTTGACATTGTCTTTACCTCGGGCAAGAAAGTGAATCTTACTAATGTACTTTATGTTCCCGATATGAATATAAATCTTGTTAGTGGAGATTTGTTGAACTTGGAGGGTATTAAATCTGTGTTTGAATTGAGCAAATTAATTTTGACTCGAAATGGTGCATTTGTTGGCAAAGGCTATTCATGTGATAGAATGGTCAAACTATGTACTACAATTTATGCTTTATGTACTATAATTAATAATAATAATAATGATGTTTCTATTTATATGCTTGATTCATCTACATTATGGCATTATAGAATAGGACATGTTGGCTTGAATTCTTTCAAAAGAATGATTAAAAGTGGATTCATTTCATGTGATATTAATAATTTCCAAAAATGTGAATTATGTGTTAAATCAAAAATGACAAAAAAGCCTTTTAAAAGTGTTGATAGAAATTCTAATTTGCTAGATTTAATTCATTCAGATATTTGTGAATTAAATGGCATATTAACTAGAGGAGGAAATAAATATTTTATTACATTTATTGATGACTTTTCCAAATATACATATGTATATTTGCTAAAACATAAAGATAAGGCTTTTAATGCATTTAAAAACTATAAAGCCAAAGTTGAAAATCAATTAGGAAAGAAAATTAAAACCTTAAGAAGCGATAGAGGTGGAGAATATTTTCCTAATGAATTCAATTTATGTTTTGAACAAAATGGCATAATTCATCAATGTTCCGCAGCTAGAACTCCGAAACAAAATGGTTTGGCGGAGAGAAAAAATAGAACTTATTTAGAAATGATTAATGCTATGTTGATGCATGCCAAATTTCCATTTAATTTATGGGGCAAAGCTTTTCATGCTACATGTCATATTATAAATCGAATTCCTATGAAGAAAAATCAAATTTCTCCATATGAATTATGGAAAGGAAGAAAGCCTAATGTAAATTATTTTAAACTTTGGGGGTGCCTTGCTTATTATAAAAATAATGATCCAAAAAGGACCAAATTGGGACCTGGAGGGATCAAATGTGCTTTTGTAGGTTATGCCTCAAATAGCAAGGCTTATAGACTTCTAAATTTAGAGTCTAATGTTATTATTGAATCGAGAGATGTTGAATTTTTTGAACATCTATTAGCTTATGAAAATATAGTTAAGAATTTACCATATAAAACAACACTTAGAGAGACATCTCATAAAAATGAAGAACAATCAAGTTTTCAAGATATTACTAAAGAATCTAGTGATATAAGAAGAAGCACTAGAATTCGAAAATTTAAAACTCTTGGAATGGATGAAATTGACTCTCAAAGTATTTCTTTTAACCTTGTTGAAGGAAATAGGTATCAAGTTGTGAGTATATTTCCTTTTGTTCTTCAAGTTGAAGATAATCCAAAAATTTATAAGGAGGCTATGGTCTCGTGGGACGCAATTTTTTAGAAAGATTCAATTAAAGATGAAGTGGATTCAATAATGTCAAATCACACTTGTGAACTTGTTAATTTACCTCCGGCTTCTAAACCTATAAGTTGTAAGTGGGTGTTTAGGAAAAAGTATCACTTAGATGGTACGTTGCACACTTATAAAGCTAGGTTAGTAGCTAAAGCTTTTCGACAAAAAGAAGGCATTGATTATTTTTATACATATGCTCATGTAGCAAGAATTACTTCTATTCGAGTTATTTTTGCTTTAGCATCAATATACGATCTTTATATTCATCAAATGGATATTAAAACGACATTCTTAAATGGAAATCTCGATGAGGAGGTTTATATGGAACAACCTGAAGGATTTGTTCTACCTGGACATGAACATAAAGTTTGTAAATTAGTGAAATCTTTATATGGTTTAAAGCAAGCTCCTAAACAATAGCATAAAAAATTTGATGATGCAATCTTATCTTTTGGTTTTTCACATAATGATGTTGATAAGTGCGTTTATACTAAGTCATATGATGATTATATTATTCTTGTATGTTTGTATGTTGATGACATGTTAATTATGAGTAATGCCATGGAGGGCATAATAGAAACAAAGAGGTTTCTATCTTCCACATTCATGATGAAAGATCTTGGACAAGTTGATACCATTTTAGGTATTAAGGTTAAAAGAAATAGTGGGGGATATGTTTTGAGCCAATCTCATTATATAGAGAAAGTGTTGAATAAATTCAATCACTTAAAATTTAAAGAATGCAATACCCCATTTGATCCATGTATCAAATTAGTTAAGAATGATGGAAGAGCTGTGGCTCAACTTGAGTATGCAAGTGCTATTGGGAGTTTAATGTATACTATGTTGTGTACTAGGCCTGATATAGCATTTGTTGTTAGTAAACTAAGTAGGTTTACTAGTAATCCAAGTGTAGAACATTGGAAGGCCATTGGCAGAGTTCTTTGTTATCTTAAAAAGACTATTCTAAGTTTCCTGCTATTTTAGAAGGATACACCGACGCAAGTTGGATATCAAGTTTAGGAGACAGTAAATCTACATCGGGTTGGGTGTTTCTTTTGGGAGGATGTGCAATATCTTGGAAATCCAAAAAGCAAACTTTAATAACTCACTGAACTATGGAGTTAGAGTTTGTTGCTTTAGCAGCTGGAAAGGAAGCTAAGTGGTTGAGGGACTTTCTTTTGGAAATTCCATTGACTTCAACGAGTATAAATTCTATTTCTATTCTTTGTGATAGTCAAGCTACTTTGGCTCGAGCATATAGTGATATATATAATGGAAAGTCTAGACATATAAGTCTTATACATAACTATGTGAGAAAATTAATCAAAGATGGAATAATTTCTCTCACATTTGTGAAGTCGAATAGAAATTTGGCCGATCCATTCACTAAACCTCTTTCGAAAGATTTAGTAAAATCGACTTCAAATATGTTAGGATTAAAACTTCTTTGTTAAATTCACCAATGATAGCAACCCTACCTAATACTATACAAAATATAATATTTAGGTTCAAAGGGTAAAAACAAGTCATTGATTAAGTGGATGTTAAAGTACTTAAATTCGGCCTATGTGAGGTAAGTACTTGTTGTCACAGAATTGAGGGTTGAATTTAATCTCTTAATGAAGTTCAGTATTTAGAACAAGTGTTTCTAATGTGACAAAACACTAGAAGAACTTCACCTATATAAGCTTCGAAGTGGTGCCGCTTCAATTGAGAGGTTAGAAGTTCTATACTCTCATAAAAGCTTATGAATTTGGATAGCACATGGCCATATAAGTGCTAAGCGAGTGATTGAATGGAATAAAAATGTGTATATTTATGTGTATAGTAACACCGATGATTTCACAAGAAATAGCATGTTCAAAATTGTGCTACATGAAATTTCAATTTTGTCTTGTGTTATTGTAAAATAATATTCAAATCGAAAGATATATTATTTTATGCATAAATATTTTGATCTTTCTTCTTGGTGCTTTAACTTTGTATTTAAACAAGTGGGGGATTGTTGACTATATTTATTATTTAAATATAAAGTTTGTTTAAAGATAAAGTTAAAATAAAAAACAAAAAAAGAAATTAAGTTTTTTATTTTTTTTTTGGTTGGTTACAAGGACGTTGGCCATAGGTTTTAATTTTTTCTTTTGTTGGTTATTATTTAATGCTAATAGTTGTAACTTTTGACTATTGTTTTGAAAAGGTACTACTCTTCAATTATAACTACAATTTAATATATATATATATATTTTTTGACCAAAGGGAGGGGAGGGGGGCTCCCGTGGGGTTCGAACCCCCACGGGGGGCTTCCTAGGGGGAAGCCTTCTTGGCCTGGGTACTACAATTTAATATATACATGCATTATTTTATTTCTTTTCAATATATCTAAAAAAAAAACACGGAAGTACAGTATAATAAAACACATTTTTGGTTGACAAACTACAAGAAGAAAGATCAAACACCACATTCTTATTTCATATTAACTCTTTTCACTATTTGCTAAGTGAAAAGAATTCAAGCTTGTCATATCCTTTAAAGCAATTTGCACAAATCCTTATAGCAAAACTCAAGGAGTGGGGGCAAATTTCACTTTTAGGAAAGCGATTTTCAATCGTGTTTCAGGCCCAAATCAAGAGTTTGTGTATAAATTTTATTCAATTTATTTATTCAGTATTATTTTATTCAAGTATTGTTTTTAGTTTTTGTGTTATGTATTATTTCTTCTCCACATCAATAGAATCATTTCTAACACAAGAATCATTTCTAACACTTGGGCTCAATTTTGAGGTAGAAAAATATTTAGACAAATTCATGCCAGCTTGATGACATTTCACTATAAGAATTTTTCGATTTAGCGACAGAAATTAGCGACGGATTAGCGATGACTTTGTCAATTTAGCGACAGAATTTTTCTAAAAAAAGTAAATTGATTGAATTTAGCGATGGATTTTGTTTCCGTCGCTAAATTAGCGACGGATTTGTCTTTCCGTTGCTAATTTAGCGACAGATTTACATTTCCGTCGCTAAATTAGTGACGGAAATACAAATCCGTCTCTAATTTAGCGACGGAAATGTAAATCCGTCGCTAAATTAGCGACGGAATACAAATCCGTCACTATTTTATAAATAATATATTTGTTTGTAAAATTGTTACTAATTTACTATATCTTAAAACTACGTAGTTTTAAGACAAAACTACGTAGTTTTGAAAGTTTTAGCCTTTAATAATTAGAAACCTATCTCACAACCCTAAACATCTTTTTCTATCTCTTTTAGATATGCCGCCTCTCCTTCTTCTCCTTCCTCTCTTCATCCTTTCCTTCCATACCGACCAAAGCCCTGGCTGTTGCCACCGCCGCCGCCTCCCCCACCCCATTCTCGTCCTCTTTCGCCCTTATGTAATAGTCATCAAACTACACCATCATCTTCTCCTTCCTCTTGTTGCGGGTTGTTCAAAGCACAGCAAGTGATTTGATTACTTCATTGAAATCAAGCAAATACGCACAGAAAGTGATTACACCTCATCGAAATCAAGCACAGCAAGTGTTTTTTTTTTTTGCGCTTTGATTTCAGGTGTGCAAATGATTTTGGGTTTTGTTGTGCTTCGATTTTTTTTGTGCTTCTTGTTTTGTTTTTTTTTTTTGTGCTTCTTATTCTTTTTCTTGTGCTTCTTGTTCTTTTTCGGGGATGATTTTTTTTTTTAATGCACACCAGATTTTTTTGTGCTTCTTGTTCTTTTCTTGTGCTTCTTTGATTGACCACTGTTTTTGTACTCCCTCGAAATCTCAGGTTTTCATTTGATTTGAAGTTATATATATATTTTTAATTTTTTTACTTATATTTTATTTAGTTATTTATTTATTTATTTATTTTTGCTGTAGAGACACTCTGGAAGCTTATGCTAGTGAAGGGAAAGGCCATTACAATCCTGGGTCACATGGCAAAAGCATTAGAAATGGATGGAGTGGAAATGATAGAGCTATTCAATGATGGTTTTCAATCAATAAGAATGAACTACTACCCTCAGTGGAGAGTTTGCTCCTGCGATTGTTCTTCCAGGATTTGAGTTCTCACTTCTCGCTGAAAGGTAAATATGAGTCTTTGATAATATCAATAGTAAATTTATTGTTGTTACTCTGTGCTTTTAGGTTTTGTTGCTGCTCTTTGCTTTTAGGTTTTGTTGCTCTGTGCTTTTAGAATTTAATAATGGACCTGAAAAGTTCTGAAATTGAGGTTGGATAGAAACAGATAAAAATCATAAGAAACAAACTGATC
>CATIWK010029967.1:0-14958 GCA_949634005.1 Mallotus japonicus | reverse complement strand
GCCATGTTTTTACCTTTTTCCAGGTAGTCCTTCAGAATACTTATTTGTAAGGCATGAACCAACAGCTTCCATTACTGCTCGAGATGTAAAATTCTCAGAGGCAATAAGCTCAAGGCTTTTAAACTGCCTATTCTTTTCCTTTTTGATAATTTCATGCACCTCAGGATCTGCTTCACTGAGGCCATAATCTTTGAAGCTACTTCTACCACCTAGAATATTGAAATTTAAAGTTCAATTTCACAAAGAGTCAGTCTAGCACAACTAGTAATTGTCAAAAGATGCAGTTAAAAAAAAAAAAAACAAAGAAAATAAAGTGTAATGTTAGAAAACAAACAAAATCTATTTTACCTCCAATTTCAGGGATAGAGACCGCGGAGGGTGGTCTGTCAGTGATCAAGCTGCCTTCAATACTGATATATCTACAAGATTTCACAGACTTGAGCTTAATCTGATTCGGATACCCAGCAAAACTTGACCCTTTTGGAAGAAAAGTTGATCCCTTTATCCAAACAGGCTGTTGCAAAGAACCCACTTGAGCTCCATTGCAACCCTGCATTCTCTCTCACTTCCAATAATACTACAACACTTGACAAAGCTCCTGCACCATCAAAGAGGAACTTCTAATTTATTTGTAACAGGCAACAGTATAAATTCAATGAATTAAAAACATTTGCTTTATGTATATAAAATCCACTGAAGTTCAACCTGAAACATTGAAATATCTGAAAAATTCGAAATTATGTACAAAAAATTTGATTAAAAGCTTAACAACAACAACAACAATAACAACTCGTATCAGAAAAGTACAAAAGCTAGAAAAACTAAGAAAATTAGAAGGCCAACGCAATTTTGAAGCTCAAACCTACAGTTGAAAGAAAACTGCAATGAAAAGAAAGTTCATGCCATGAAAAAAAACTCATGCAGAAGGAAGTGTGGTATTTTGCATAGCCATTAACAATCTAATATAAAAAAATTCAGGGTGAGAGAGAAAGTCTTGTAATATTTTTTAATACAAAAGAAAAACCAGAACCTCAAAATTAAGTTCTTGCAATAGGATGATGATGATGATGATCCCTTAAGCAAACCGTCACCGCAAGTGATGCAAGGCAAGAAAGGAAGAAGCAAACAGAACTGAAACGAGACGAGCTGATGCTGAGTAGGAGAAGGCCCACGAATCCCAAGGAATAGGAAACGGCGATCGTTTTGTATCCAGTCCTTAAAATAGCTGCCAAAACTGCTACTTTCCGCTTAACCTATTTTTAACTGGAAATCACTGCTGCTTATGAACAGTATCCGATTAACCCGCGTTTAATGTATCTATTATCGGGGGATTTCAAATTTTTTAAACTATATCATTTTAAATTTTAGAGATTTTAAAAATAACATTTTTAATATTGTGTATTTGCCTCTAGTTTTTTTTTTTTTTTTTAATTTTGAATTTTAAGCGTGTCAGGACTCAGGTGTGAGATACACCAATCAGAACCTCTGAATTTTAATAAAACGACTGTGTCTGTGTGTAGATTAAAGGATCTAAATTATATGGTTTTCAAATTAACGGTAGGAAATTAGCTAAATTCAATACTTGAAAATACTTATTTAAAAATAAAGAAGAAATTGTATTGAAATGAAAAAAGAAACTAATTATAGATGAAGTTTTCATAAACAAAACTATTCATTGAAATTAAAAAAAAAAAAAAAACAAAGAAAAGTTTATGTTGATTGTTGTCTGAGTTGTTGTAGAGATTGTGTGTCCTCTTCATTCTTCTTTTCTCAAAACTTGTATCACTTCTCTTCCACGTTTCTCACTCCCAGTTGACATCTTTCTTTCTAAAAACTGTCAAATTAATTAATTAATTAATTAAATTAAATAATGAATTTTTATCACAACTTTGAATTTAGTACAAACATTGTATAATGTTTAAAATTTTTTATATCGGTACTATCTATTTTTTAAGAAAGTTTTAGTATGAAGATTTAATCCTTTCAAAATAAATCAATATAACAAGGTTCAAGATGGTAATTTAGAAATTTAAAAATATCCATTTAGAAAGTAGAAATAAAAATGTATAATAACTTTATAGAAAAATCGGAAATAATAATATTATTTTTATCAAAAACTAAATTAAAAATTAATAAAATATAAAACAAATGAAAAATAATTTAATAGATTATAATATTTGAAACCACACAATATTAATTTTTTAATTTTCATATTTTAAATTTAAATTCAGATATAATGAAGATTTTACAATTTTATTGTTGTTTTTTTTTTTTTTGAAAGGAGTTTTATTGTTGTTGTTGTTAATAATAATAATAATAATAATAAGATTTGGAACCATAATGTTAATTTTTTTTTAAGTTTAAACTTTAAATTGTGTTATAATAGATATTTCACAATCTTATTTGTTAATTGAATAATTTGAAATTAAATAATGTTAACTTTTTTTTATTGCATATTTTAAATTTAATTTGTAATTTAATGGATATTCCACATTTTTACTTGGTAATTGAATAACAATAATAATAAGAAGAATGATGATGAAATTACTAAAAATATTTTGTTAATTGTTTATTTATTATATTTTAAATACAAATATATTTATTGTGTCATCTGTTGTTGCACATATATTGCTTAATATATATGTTGGTTAATAATAAAATAAAAGTATATATCGAGTTCACTAATATTTTATTAATATTTTATATTATCTATTAAATTAATATTTGGTACTATATTCAATTTTTCGATTTAGTACAGTTTCAGTATGGTTTAGTACGATTGTCATTTTGATTTTTTTTTTTTGTAATGATCTAGTACCATGCTAATTAATTACATAATTTGATTCGATTATTCGATTCAATACAATTTTAATATTTTTTAATTTAGAGTTTTAGTTCAATTTGGCATTTTTTTTCATCCCGTACTTAGCCCTAATTTGTGATATAACTAGTAGACCATTTAAACTTCATGGTGTATTATGAGTTTAAAAGATTTTGGATTTGACCTAAATATGTATTCGGATTATAAACGTAATAACTCGTTGTCTTAAAACAAAATAGGTTGCGGGCAGTTGAAGATTCTAATCTCACCGAGCTTCATATGGTGGGTAAAGAGTATACGTGGTTTCGGGGAGATGTTAGTGACTGGGTGGGTGAGAAATTAGATAGGGTCCTGGTTAGCTCCCAATGGCGCTCTTTATTTCAAGATGCAGAAGCTCTAAATATTGGTTATTCCTCTTCGGATCATATGCCGATTTTACTCAAATTAGAGCTGCGCCTTAATGTTCTTTCTAACAGACTTTTCCGGTTCGAAAATTGCTGGTTGCATGAAAGGGATTGTCTGGATGTTATTCGAGCTAGTTGGGTGTCCCATGATAGTGCGTGTATCCAGGATAGAATTGCAGCATGTGGTCAGGATCTCTTGAGCTGGGGTCGTCATCTCACTTCAGATTTTCGCGCAAGATTGTTGGCTTGTAAACAAGTAATGAATCGCCATTTTGGACATCGGGATGATGTTTCTATTCAATCGTTTAATGCTGCGCGCAGAGATTACTATGAAATTTTGGCACAGCAAGAGGTTTTTTGGCGACAAAGGTCAAAGCAGGTTTGGTTGAAAGAAGGGGATGCTAATTTAAAATTTTTCCATCGCATGGCTTCTAATCGGCATAAGAAAAACAGATTGGTGAAGTTAAAAGATGTAAATGGGAATTGGCATTATTCAGGTGGTGGCCTTGAAAATATTGTGCTCTCTTATTTTCAATCTTTATTTTCTTCATCGGGGAGCAGTACTAAATCTATTATTCAACATGTTTATCCTCTTGTTCTCCCAGAGCATAATGAATTATTGGTTGTGCCTTTCTCTGCTGATGAAGTTAAAGCAGCCCTGTTTGCTATGCATCCAGAAAAGTCGCCTGGTCCGGATGGAATGAACCCAGCTTTTTATCAAAAAAGCTGGCATATAGTAGGTACTGATGTTTCTGGTGCTTGTTTGGACTTTCTGAATAACTGTTGGTTTCCACAAGGACTGAATGATACAACTCTAGTTCTGATTCCCAAAAAGAAAAATCCTATGTCCATGTCTGATCTTCGCCCGATCTCCTTATGCAATGTCCTCTACAAGCTTGTGTCCAAGGTCTCGGCGAACAGATTAAAAATGGTGCTTCCTCATATTATCTCTGATGCCCAGTCTGCTTTTGTTCCAGGTCTTATGATTTCTGATAATATTTTGATTGCTTATGAGCTTATGCATTATTTGAGACGAAAAAGACGAGGAGCAGTGGGATATGCTGCTCTCAAAATCGACATTAGTAAGGCATATGATAGCCTGGAATGGAATTTTCTTCAAGATATGATGACTGCTATGGGATTTTGTCAACGATGGATTGATCTTATTATGTTATGTGTATCAACGGTTACTTATAGTGTCGCTCATGAGGGCTCGTTGCTGGGTCCTATTATTCCTCACCGTGGATTAAGGCAAGGTGATCCTCTTTCTCCATATTTGTATATTCTGTGTGCTGAGGGTCTGTCTATTTTGCTTCTTCAGAGATTACAGCTGGGTTCTATTCATGGGATTAGAGTGGCGAGAGGAGCTCCAGTCATTTCGCATCTGTTTTTTGCAGATGATAGTCTCTTATTTTTTAGAGCTAATGCGTCGGAATGTGCTGAAATCCTTGGTGTTTTGGAGGAATATAAGCAAGCCTCAGGTCAAGCAATAAATTTCCGTAAATCAAGCATAATTTTCAGTTCCAATGTTTCTGATGAAGCACGGATGTATTTATGTCAAATGTTTGATATTGTGTGGGTGGAAGGTTTCCAAAAATATCTTGGACTTCCTTCATTTGTAGGGCGTAATAAAAGGGAAGTTTTGGGGTATATTAAAGATAAGGTATGGCATAGAATTCAGAACTGGAAGCGCAAACACTTTTCAAAGGCAGGAAAAGAAATACTTTTAAAAAGTGTTGCTCAGGCTATGCCTAATTTTGTTATGGGTGCTTTTCTTCTTCCAAAGAGTCTATGTGAGGATATTGAACGCCTTCTTAATGCGTTTTGGTGGGATTCCGGTTCAGGTGATGTCTCGATTATTCATTGGAAATCCTGGGAGCGTCTGTGTGTGCCTAAGAATTATGGTGGCATGGGGTTCAAACGGTTACGCAATTTTAATCTGGCTTTATTGGGAAAGCAGGTTTGGAAGTTTTTTACTGCTCCAGATTCATTGATTGCTAGGGTGTATAAGGCTCGTTACTTTCCAAAGTCCAGTTATCTGGATGCTAAGTTGGGCTCTAATCCAAGCTATGTATGGAGCAGTCTCTTTTCAGTTCAAGACTTAATCCGTGATGGTTGTAGAGTTTGTGTTGGTTCAGGAAAGTCTGTTAATATTTGGGGTGATCCATGGCTAGCTAATTCTACTAATCCTTTTGTTCAAACTCAGAGTTTTCCTGACTTGCGTGAATCGACGGTTGATCAATTAATGTTGCCAGGTACTAGACAATGGGATGTTGATATGATAACTGATATGTTTTCTACTCGGGATAGTTCTCTCATTTTGCAACTCCCAATTGCTCAAGGAATTTCAGATGATAGATTTTATTGGCGACATGATTCCAATGGTTTCTATATGGTTCGCAGCTGTTATAAATTTAGTATGGAGAATCATTTTCATTTACATGCTACTCCTAATGCTTCGGTCATGAAGAAAGTGTGGCGCTCCAAGGTACCTCCAAAGGTTAAAAGTTTTATATGGCGTGCATCTTCTGATTGTCTTCCAATAAAAATAATGCTTCAGTCTCGTCATGTTAATGTTAATGCTAGCTGTCCTGTTTGCCATCAAGCCCCTGAAACAATTTTGTACGTTCTTGTTTCGTGTCCCTTCGCTGCTTCTTGTTGGTCTTTATTTTCATCTTCTCTTGCTGCTGTCCAAGTCACATCGTTTAATCAATGGCTTGTTCAATTGTATGCTATTTTGAGTTATGATCAGTGGTCTCTTGGTTTAATGCTTTGTTGGGCGATCTGGAAATCTCGTAATGATCAGGTTTGGAATTCCAAATATTTCAGTCCTCGGCAAGTCTCAGATTTTGCGGGTACTCAATTGTTTCTGTGGCAGGCTGTTCGACAGTTGCCTTATAATACAGCTACAGTTGATCTGGTTTCTTCAGTTAATGGTTATGTTTGTTGGACTACTCCTCCATCTGGTTGGGTTAAAGTCAACGTTAATGCAGCAATTTTTCATGAAGGTAGTGCAATGGGATTCGGTATGATAGCAAGGGATGAAGATGGTCATTTCCTTATGGCAAGAAGCTTATCAGTTCCAGGTTACTTTGGTTCCATGACGGCTGAATTAATAGGAATTCGCGAGGCTCTAAGTTGGGTAAAGGAATTGAGGTGGGATTGGGTGATTATTGAGATGGATGCTCTTTCCGTCTTCACATCTCTGAAGACTCCTCATACCTATATGTCTCATTTTGGTTTATTTTTGGAAGACTGTTTTCGGTTAGCTAATGATATTTGTCATTTAGAATTCTCTTTTGTTAGGCGTTCTGCAAACTCTGCAGCACATTTGCTGGCACAAGCTAATATGTCTTCTGCTGTTCCTGTTCTTTGGGAGAATTCAGTTCCTCAGTTTCTCATTGATGTATTACAGGCTGATTTGAGTTAATGATATTTCATTTCCTTTTCAAAAAAAAAACGAAATAGGTTGCGACAAATTGAAATTATCTAATGCGTTTAAACTATAAAATAACAAATTTAATTAAATAGCAAATATATAATATACTATAGAAAATAAACATATACTAATTTATTTAATTATAAATAAAATATTTAATATATTTTAAATAAAATATACATTCTATACATATTTAAATAATATTAAAATATGTCTTAATTTATTAAAAATATTATTAATAGAATTGAAATATAATGTATGTACACAAACTAATATTTAAATAATATTAAACTATGAAAATGCCCTATAGAGGGTGAATATGGTTAATTTGGATTTAAGAATTTAAAGAAGAAATTAAAGAAATTAAGGAAGTAAGAAAAGATTAAAAATGGTGTTGGTACAATTTCTGGACTTACTGAGCTTGCAAAAAAATTGTTGGTGAGTTTTTTAGATGGACTGGGTCGAACAAGCCAGATGAGATTTTCCTCAATGATTTCTAACTTCTTTTAGACAATTTTACAAGTTCCCAAACTCTTTTACCACAGTTTGTTTGGATTCCAACAAGATTTTTACAAATTGGAATGAAATGTGTTATAGAGACAATAAAAAAAAGAAATTTTGTATTTATGAAAAGCTATTACAAACTGAATAGAATAAAAAATAAATAAAGCAGGGCTATTTGTAATATGTAAATAAGAAAGAAACAATGATTGCTAATATGGTTGATGATGACTGATAATTGTTGAATTGGTTAATTGTTTGATGATTGGTGATGATGATCCTCCAATGATTTTATGTGTCTCTATTTATAATCACGGAATTTACTTCTCCAATTAATTTTTCATCTTAAAGGTTTTCATTCTTTTTTGGAGAAATAAATTTTCATAACTCCAGTACGTGATCCACTTCCTTAGGTTGCCTTTCAACAGTCAGTTTTCATCTCCAGAATCTTCTATTTTTGGCATTAAGTCACAATGATATGGGCTGATCTTTTAATTATTGTTGGGCTTTAAAATGTTAATCAATGCAAACTGGGTTAATAATTAATGAGCTTAATGTAACTTAACCCAAAATTAAATATGGGCCCAAATAATGCCCCCCGTATGTAATAAGCTTGGATCAAGCCAGGCTAATTCACATGTGAATAAAAGCCGATGAATATTTAGTTTGCTCAAAACTCTTCCTTTTCTTAATTTTTACTTTTTATTTTCTCCTTTTTCTATGTGTTCATGCCAAGACCAAAAGGTAAAATTTGGTGAGCTTGATGAGTACTATTGGAGAGTACTCGACACAATTTAAAAGCAAAAAAGTGACGATGAATATTACTAAAGGCAAACCCTATACTAACATCATCATTTTCTGACAGAGCGACAAAAATGGACTAAAAACTATTATGAGTCTTCATGCACTTCCCCAAGCTCTCAACCAAGTTCTTCCTCATGTTTGGCAAAAAATTCAAATTCAAATTTTGTGGAATTTATTGAGATTTTATCTTCTCAATCAATTAATAGCTTAATAACTTCCTCAATTCTCCAAGAGACCCAGTGTTTTTTTACCAAATCCTTCTTAATTCTCTTCTCTACCTCCAAGTTCTTTTCAAAATTTAAACATTAAACTAATTAAATGCTCAATCCCTACTACACCCAATTTAATTCCCTCAATTTCTCACAACACCAATAATCCAAAAATCCCTAATGTTTATTTTCCTAAAAATTTTTCTTTCTTCTTCTTCTTTTACTTCACTAACTTTGCTCTCACCAAACTCACTCAAACTCGGACTACCACCACCGCACCATCCTAGCTGGAAGTCGTCACTACCTCCACTCGGTCGCCGTGGTAAGCTACCACTAACGCCCAGTAGCTCGCTGCTGCCAACCACATGAACTTGCACTTTTCTTTCCACCGCAAACAGCGACGCTGCTCCTTTGCCCAGCACCAGTTGTCATCTCCAGCCTACTTCGCACAATACAACTTCGTCACCAGCAAACCAGACGCAAGCGGGCCTACACAGTAGCGCTACCTTGCCCTATGATCTTGATCTCAAACTCATCTAGACAATAGCACCACAAAATGTCATCACCACCCTTTCTTGCCGAAAAACAACCTTCAATACTTCTCCATTCTCATCCGAAGCTAGCTTAACCACTAGATTCGCAATCTTTGCAACTCGATTGAGCAATTTTGAACCACTTCCCTAAGGCAATTCTCAACTCAAAACATATTTTAGAAGAAGCAAAGGAGGTATTTTTATTTTTTCTTGTTTAATTTTGAATGAGTTTGGTCTTTTGGGAACTAATTTTGAGATTATTGTCTATTGCAATGGATGTGATTTGTGTCTATACTTTGAGCTTGTTGAATTTTGTTGGGGATATTGAAAGTGAATTTTTGCATTTTATTCTTTGGAAAAAATGCAATTTTGTTAGAGAATATTTTTAATTGATGATTAAGCTCTAACTTTGCCAAAAAAATTAAATTTTGAAAGCTTTAATAAGCTTTACCTCAAAATTTTTATTGGCATTTTTGTTTGGTGATTTTGATGCTCTTAAACTTATGTACTTTGTTCTATTTTAGCTGAAAATTTCAATAGATTTATTAACTTTAGCGTATTTTGGCTATTAACCATTATTTGATGGCTTGGAATTTAGAGATTTTGATTTTTCTTGGTGATGGTCTTGATACTTTTTTTTTTAAAATTCCAAACAATTTAAAAAAGTGGGAGAATAATGGTTGTGGAAGGATGAATATGAAGGAATTGATTAGGAGCTTGGTCAAGACCTTAAAGACATTGAGCACATAGGCACTTTTGGCCTTGAAGGAGAAGGACTTGGTGAAGAACCACACCAACCAAGTGTCCAAGCTCCCTCAATGCCTCAAAGAAAAAAAGCAAAGGGGCCCTCTGCATCACAAAGTGTTGAAGAAGAACCGGCACGGGTTGGACAATTCTTTGAAAGAATGTCCCTTATTGAATTAAACTTAACACTTGATTTGATAGGGTTGATGTTAGGCTTGACCACTTTCATCAAAGGATGGATCATGTGGAATATGACATCCATCAACTTTATGGCTATCATAACCTTCAATGCACTTGGCCGGTTCCTCCTTCTCATACTTCTCCACATGCTTACCAAAGCCTTCATTTTTATGGATGCTCAAAAGAAAGAAGCTCAAGAGGACCCCCAAAATGTTGATCATAATGCTTAGTTTACTTTGTTTTTATGCCTTTTGTGTTATGTTTTTCATTTTTAAGTTATCTTTGTCTTCTTTTTATTTTCAAGCTTTTTGATGGACTACATATTTCTTTTCCTTGTACTCTTCTTTTATTAATAAAATTATGTTCTTTGTGCTTATCTCTATCATTGTCTCTTCATTTTATTCTCTTTTTTATCTTTGACAAAGAGGGAGAAAAAATGTAGTATTAGTATCAAATTTGTGCATTTTTGTATAATTGTGCTAAATTTTTAACTCAACATTAGTGCTTCATGTTAACATCATTTTAATGTTCACTGATGAACACATTGAGGGGAAATGCATATAAAATTTTGCAAAAATCTACTTAAGCATAACATTAAGGGGGAGCTATGCACACTTGACACAATCATATTTGTTTATGCATAAATTCCTTTTATCAAATTGGTTGTCAAAGTCAAAAAGGAGGAGATTGTTGACTACTTGCATGACCAATCTCTTTGTTTTGACTTTAACAAGCAATTTGATTGAACTAATTAAGTTTGTTAAGTGTTTGTAGATCTAACTTTCACTTTGAGAATGTTTAAGGCACTTGAAAGGGTAATTAAGGCACTCCTAAGTCCTTTGAAGTATAAAAAATTATCGAGAACCAAATAGGAGCTATTCTACATTAAGTTCAAACCATTTTAAGTCACTTAATATGCCTCATGAGCAACCATCACGATAGGGAGCCAAGCTCACAAGTAAAAGACTAAACAAGGCTTTGTAATGTGAAAGAGTTTACCCTGCTCATGCTTTACCCTCACGATTGTGAGCAAATCATGACCAACAATCCAGACCGTAACCATGACATTCAGACCAAACCTCTCTCAAGACCTGGACCGTTCATGGATGACCATCACGATCGGGACATGATCATGACCAAGGCATCCAGGTCATGACCATCACTCTTAACCATAAGCTTATAAGCTCCTTGAAGCTTTAAAGCCCTAAGCCGCTCACGAGCCCTAGTCACGATCGTGACACCCATTCATCCAGAGTCACAACGGCTACTTCTAACTCCAACGACTATATTTTTCATCACTGACAATCATGAGCATGCCCTCACAACCGTGAGCAGCTCAATTCCTGCAAAAAGTTATTTCTACATTTAATGAAGTCATGGAAGCTTGAGGATGAAATTAATGCACTCCAATAGCTAGAATTTGATCTCTAACTATAAAAATAAGTGTTGGAGATTAATTTAAAAGCTATACACTTTGTTGGTTGAAAATTTTATTGCTTAGAAAGATTTGTGCATTAACTTCTCTCTTACAATTTTTCTAAATTCTAAATACTCCTTCAGAGTGGGTTGTGTTCTACTTTAGGATTCTACTTCTTCTTATTTCTTGGGTTAAGAAAAAGGAAGTGAGGAACTAAGTGTAGAAAGGAACTGGTTTAAGTGTTGACCATTAAAAACCCTTGGGATTTAGTTTAAGAGTGAGCCTTTGAAAACTCTAGTATAAGGTTTGAGTTGAGCATAAAACTCTAAACAATCAATCTAAGTGAATAGATTGAAATGGGTTAAAAAATCCTAACTTGAGAGAGTTAGGTGGAGATGTAGGTTTGATTGATAAATCGAACTCTTTAAACAATTGTATCAAATTCTCTTCATCCCTTAGTCTCTTCTTAATTCTTGTTAATCTTTTTCTTTAAATGTGTGGGCACTTACGTAAATTTAATATGAAAAAAATACTTTGGACAATATGCTTTAAATATTGAAAAAATGCATAAATGGTGATGGACATTTTAATTTTTGTTATTTTCGTATTTGAAATTATTTTATATCATAATTAAATATTTGAACCAGCAAAAAGAAATTAAATTGGTGTCTCCGGTAGATTTTATAGATTAAGATGCTTACATGTCTCATTTTAAATGTAAACTGACATAAATGGCCTCCTTTTACATTATATTTTATTTTTTATTTTTTAATTTTAAAAATTGAAAAATTCTTGCCTACATTGGGATCACTTGATTTATGTGTCATAAATCCAACCCTAGGGTGTAATACACCTAGTGTAGGCAAGAATCTCCCTTGAAAAATTGCTTTTTCTTTCATTCGTGATATTAAAATTAAAAATTTATTTATATTACTAAAATAAATAAATAAAATCAAACCACTATTATTAAGAAATAAAGCGATATCTATTTTTAAATTTAGTTAAATAAGTAAAAAAAATAAAATGTATTTTAACTAAAATAAAATAAAAATTTAATTATTATAATTAAAAAATAAAAATAAAATAATTTTTCAAATTTTATTAAATGAGTAAAAATAAAAAATTAACTAAAACTAAATGAAAATATAAATTCAACTATTATATGAAAACTACATATAATTTATTTTACATAATTTAATTTTAAGTAAAAATAATAATTTTATTTCTAATAATTTTAAAAAATAAAACTAAAGCAAAAAAACAAAAGAAAATGAGGTGTAATTGTAGGCGGTAGGGTTTAGCGCGCGCCCAAGTGTTTGGCGGCCACGGCATTAGTGGGCTCAGGGCCCAATAGGAAATATGAAATAGGTCCTAAAGCCTAATTGGAGATGGAGTCGCCGCCCGAATAAAAGCCGGGACACACTTATACGGCAACTGGATTCCACGGAGGTTCCTAGAAGCCGTCATCAGAGAACGGGTTCGGAAACTGGGTATGGGCGTTTGAATGCCCACCCGACCTTGCGATCGGCCTCCATTTGTGTTTTGTATTTTATTATCCTTAATTATTCAATCATTTCTTTATTAGCATGCAAATTATAATTGCCTTCAAAAAATTTGTCAAATTTTACGTTAAAGTCCAAGTTTGCACATTAATCTCATTTCATGCATTAGGTTCCAATATTCATCAAAATAATAATTAACAAAATACACTTAAATAAAAATGGGGGGAGGGATTAATGATTACAATGCTTTGTACAAATAGAAGTAAAATAACCAAAAAATATACCGGAAATAAACTAAAAGTAAACATGCGTTAAACTAAGTATAAATATGCATAAAGACCAATAGAGGACATGAGCTAGGTTGGATGATCAAGATCACTCCAAATTCCTGTAATAGACAAAACATTTGCTCCCAAAACATACAAAAGACCCTACAAAAAGGAATCCATAAGGTTAATTTATATATCAAATCAAATACGAAATAAAAAAAATGAATGTCTAAACATTAATCAAGTAAGATAATAAAAGGATCATGCAAAATAGACTAAAAATGCAGAAGTACAGGAATTCATGGAGATCATGCACGATTCGAAAGAAATATCAAGACAAGGTCGCGTATGACCCTGTCACAGTGGTGATCGCCTCATCCGTGAGGCGATCGCCTCCTGGTAATGGGGCGATGCCTCTTCAGATCAACAGGCACGAGGGACTCTCACAATAGCAATAAACTTTGTTTTGATGTAAGCAACAACTGGTATATATGAACAAAACTTACAACTACACCTAAAACCTTAGTGAATCACATTAAGAATATGGCATAACATAAGCAATAAACACAAAATATATCAAGCAAGTGAGTAAACTAAAAATTAAGCAAGTCTACAACTCTAATATTGAAAAGAAGGTAAGGATCTTTACTGAAATATGAGCTTTTCCAAAAGTAGTTAGCCCTCAGAAATGGATATGGATGTCAAACTTCACTTGAATGCAAGATCTTCACCTTCTTCCTTCAAGAAAAGTGCCCTTTTCAAGTTTGAATCCCTTTTTTTCTTACCCAAGGATGTTTTTTCCTCTCATTTCAGAGCTCTCCCCTTTTCCTTGAAAGACTTCCTTCTCTTTTCTTACCCAAAGTTCCCAACCCCCTCTTCTCTCTCTATTTCCCTTTTTTTTTTCCCATGCCTAGCCCATACCCTACACTTTCTACCCTCATCATTGCACTTTTTAGCTCTTTCCTTCTCTTAAAAATCCTCTCCTCACGTAATAGACTGAGTTTCAGTGAAAGGGGGGCCCACCAAGTTGGCCACCATTTTGCTGCTGTAGAGGTGACACCTCATTCTCTGACATAGAGGCGATCGCCTCTGTGAAGAGGTGTCGCCTCTTTGGCCCAGTCCTGCATTGGGCCAAAGTGTAATTGGGCTCATTTTGGATGGGTTTAGGTCTTGTTTTCACGGGTTTGGGCTTGGATTTTGGGGTTTTAAACTCTCAAGTCCACTTTCAAGAAATTTTTGGGCTTTTCTCTTGCATTCAAGCTTCACGCGTTCTCATCATCGGGCTTCATGGTGGGCCGATCAAACCGAGCATCCATAGTTCGCTCCCCTATCGCGGACCGATCGAACCAGGTGCCTACAGTAATTTAAAAATATGGTGTTTAAATACAAATAATGATTTTTATTTTTAATTTTTTTTTAAAAATAAATCTCATTTTGCATTAAAGTCACAAATGACAATAAAAATATACTTAGTAGTTATTATCATTACTACTTGCAAAATAATGGTCGAAAATATAAAGTGACAAATTAGAAAATCTCTCACATTGATGTTGAATATGCTGGTCCAAGAAATTTTCTTAACTTTGAGAGTCAAGATCAAAATGCTTTTTAGAAATAAGATAACAAAGTTCAAAGATCACATTTGATGTCCAGATATTCAACTTCTGCTCTGATTCAACTCTTAAATCGCCATTTCACAAAGTACCTCGAGTACAATAAAGAACCACATTATAGTTTTCTACTAGTATAACATAGGCAGACTTGAGTCTCCATAATATGTTGAGTTGGAAAAAGGATCAAAACGAATAGTTACATGAGAAAAAAAAAATCACATAAAACTCCTATGTACTCCCAAGTGAGTTTCAATTGCTTATGGAAACCTTGACAACGGTTCGATGTTGCATTAATCAATGGCGATGATGAGGAAACCAACTGATACATACATAAGAAAAACTGGGTAAAGCGCTAGAGCCTTTCTTCTAGGGTTGACAGCCGAGCTCATAAATGGATAGGCAGCCCATGAGCTCCACGCCAATGTCACACAAACCACAATCACTTTTACAATCACATTGTCCTTCAACATACAGATTAGGGCTCCAACATCCAGAGGGAAGAGACAATAACCCAAAAGGCTC